>PVIC010007510.1:0-50772 GCA_004025085.1 Thryonomys swinderianus | reverse complement strand
AGGACCTGAGTTCGATCCCCGGTTACCACATATAATGCTGGGCGTGGTGGCTCACGCCTGTCATCCCAGCACTCGGGAGGCAGAGACGGGAGGATTGCTGAGTTCGCGGCGGCTTGCCTGGGCACCATAGTGAGCTCAGGGCCAGCCTGAACTACAAAGCGAGACCCTGTCTCCAAAAAGCAAAAAAAAAAAAAAAATATATATATATATATATATATATATATATATTTGGGTAATTTTTATAAGAACATATAATGGGAAATATAAAAATGACAATTTTATCAAACTTATTCAATAATTTTTCTGTGTATAGTATATCTTAAAACACTCAATACACAATGCAGCATTACAACTTGGGAAGTAGTATCCAGTCTCTTTCCAAATTCTTTTTGCATTATTGTTTTTCCTAGAACAACATTCTTTACATTGTCGTGCTGGCCTTTCCTTTTCTTCTGTGAGTGGTATAATTTTGATAGAACACCTATCCACTAAATATGATGGTGAAGAGGCCAGTGATGGACATCTGGGTTGACATTTCCCTATTCCATATTTTTCATTTGGCCTATTAGGCCTAATCTAAATTGTAAATGAGAGGGCCTGAGAATTGGCTCAGTGGTTCCAGCGCCTGCCTAGCAAGCGCAAGGTCCCTGGTTTGATCCCCGGCAACCACATACAACAATACCGGGCATGGTGGCTCACACCCACCAGCAATCAGTACCACATATCACAAATGCTGGGCTTGGTGTCTCAAGCCTGTCATCCCAGCACTCGGGAGGCAGAGGCAGGAGGATTGCTGAGTTTGAGGTTTGCCTCAGCTACATAGTGAGTTCAGGGCCAGCCTGAACTACAAAGCAAGACCCTGTCTCAAAGAAAAAAAAAAATTGTAAATGAATTTTTGAACCTCTTTGTTCTGAATAAATAACAAATGAGTTCCATATGACTTGGTCTAGAAGGGGTATGAATATTTTATAATATTTTTCTCACTTTTTGAGTATAGAATATCTTGTTAGATGTCCTCTTGTCCTCTCTGTCAACAGCACCTATAGAATTACTATAATCATAGATCACTTTTGGGATTCTTTTCATTTCATTTCTTCCTTCACGTTCTGTCATTTCTGCATTATGCATAGTGGACAATAAGGAGGCATCTCTTTTTGTCTTTCCATTTCATAATGCAAATTTTTCCTTTCCCATATGCTAAGATTTTTCCCTTTTTCCCTTTTTTCTTTTGCAGATCTTTGTGCACCTCCTATTCAGTCTCAGTATCCCAAACCTCTCCATTTTACATTGGAAAAGAATATCACTGATTTCTGGGGAAATTTAAAAATTAAATTCAGTGTACTTATGATAAGTTTTTATAGACTGTAGCACAAAATTATAGGTTATTTTTCACAAAGTAAATACAAATTAGTAAAAGAAAGTAACCATAACTCATTATTAGATTTCACTAGAAACAAACAGCAATGGCAAATGTAACATTCTAAAAAATGGTATCCAAAAATAGTCCATATAAAACAAATATAGAGATTATAAGTGCATCTCCCACAGACAAGAACCAACTGATTGAAAAACCACCTGCCCAAGCAATGCTCAGTATAGTCAGTACATAAACAGATATGCTGTCCAAGTGATGCCTGGGTAAACTCTTACATAGCTAAGGAGGGTGCCCAAAGTTCAGGTGGCTGGTAACACAAGTTGCTGTTGCAAACTACACCAAGGCCCACTAGATGCAAAAAGTGGCCAAGCAATAAGACCTGGGATGGAAGGGACATGTGTGGAAGGCATAGGGAAGACAGAGGATCTAACCTTCCTCTCTTGAGTGGAAAGTAGTACCTAAAACTGAAAAATCACATGGGAGCAATATAAGAATATTTTTTGAAGATAGCAGAATTGGCCAAATGTAAACAGGCATTTGCCTCTAGAAATGGGAACAAAGGACAGAAGACTGCTGCTTTCGTAACTATTATATAATTACAACTCTTCAAATAAATGATGCATGTGTATATCTGACAGGAATGTTGGAAGAGAAGAACAAGGAGGAGGAAGACAGGGAAGAGCATTTCAAATGCACAGTAAAGGCAAAAGCATAGAGATGTGATGGAGGAAGATGTCCTAGGGAAAGGTGTTCATTTGGGAGCTTGTAAGGATAATTAAACAACTAGAGAATGGAACCTAAAAATCAAACAGGCAGCTAACAAAACTGTCTGGTGCAAGGTTGCTCCAAATAAGGCCCATGACCATCCCAGGAGGATCCTGCAGGTCTACCAGACCTTCAGATCCTCATGAGAATCTCACTAAGTTCACTGGGTGAATCTTGGGCACACTAAAATTTGAGAAACACTGATCAAGCAAAAGGATTAGATCCCTGAAATAAAGTAAGGAGATTTGAATGAGAAAGAGAAATGGTCCTTAGAGCCAAGGCCTCCTAGATTGTCAGGGTTTCTTGGGTTCAGAGCTGGCCTTGGCCAATAGACCAAATCAAGTGGGCCTTCTGCCTGCAAGGAATCACAGGTAGTGGGGACTCAGCAGTGCCCAGCAGTTCCTGCCTACCACTAATGGTCATTCAGATTTCCACCTCACAAGATATGCAAGAAATGTACAGATCTCTCATGTTAGTTTTTTTCAATGTGTGATGTGAAGAAATCACATCAGTACTTGGATCTCAGTTTCCTCAACTATAAAATGAGGTGATCAGACAAGATTACCCCGGAGGCTAATGTCACCTTCTAAACATGACAATGAATAATATTGAGAATATACAAAGGAATCCTGAATAGTCAAAAAGAAAGAACAAAACAATAGTAAAACTGGCTAAAAAAATCAACAAACTATTTCTACAAGAAACTCCCTAAAACTGGCAAGCATGTGAAGAAACACTCCCACTAATAATCAGAGAAATGCAAATTGAAACAAGAGCTATCAATGTGGTCCTAGTAAGTCAGCAGAATTTTGAAATCTAGATAATGTCAGGTATTGGCAGAGATATTAGGGAACCTTACCTGTGGCCAAGAGAACCTGGACAGATGCAGCCTAGAGAGTTGTACACCCCAACCCTGCGCTCTAGCAAGCACAGGCCCCCTCGTACATCTCCTGTAGAAATGGCCACCAGAATCATGACACAATGTGCCAAGGACATTCACTGCAATGTGACTGGCTGTGGAAAGGAGTAGAGAGTGACCAGGTAAAATGAATGGAATGTTATGGAACAGTTAAAGAACAAACTAGATGTACATGGCTAGATACAATGCTGGATGGAAAAAGGGAAAAACATAATGAAAACTCATCAAAACTCTCCAAGCTCTAAAATGCCTCCCTATCTCCCTGCCAATAAAAGCCAGTATCTTTACAATGTCCACAAGGCCCTACATGATCTGCCTCCATCTGCCTCCTCTTTCCCTGACTCAGGCATCCACTACCACTGTCTCCACTGCCCACTCTGCCCAACCATACGTGCTTCCTGCTGTTATGAGAACATGCCCGGCACGGATGCCACCACAGAGCCTGTGGACTGCCATTGCCTCTGCCTAGATGCCTGGAACTGCAACCCTTTAATGTGTCACACACACACACACACACACACACACACACACACGGTCTCCTTTCCCTTGCTAAACATTTAACTTAAACAGTCATCATAAAGAATCACTACATTGTGCAGTACCCTAAAAGGTTAACTCCTGTCTTCCTCTTGCACTTTCAGTGCTCGGGCAGGAATTCCCTGCTGCCTCCCACGCCTAGAACAAAGCCTACTCAGAAGAGGCATCATTTGAATATACCTTTAAACACTAATTGAACAGGTAGGTGGGAAACAGGAACTGGGGAGTGAGAGCTGAAGGGGGTCAACTAACAATAGAGGCCTGGCTCTCCTGTCCCCAGCTCAGATGGGGGAGGTCCACCTGAGGTCCACTCAGACGGGAGAGGTCCATCTGGCTCTCCTGTCCCCAGCTCAGATGGGGAGGGTCCCACAAGCAGCCTGAAGAAGCGATACAGAACTGAGAACTGGGGAGACATCTCTTTTAGCTGCTCAGCAGCCCATCTCAGCCACTCTCAGCCTCTCAGCTGCCACTTTATCTGCTCTTCCTGTCAAAATAAACTCACAAAGCCCTGACTGAGAGAAGGACCCTCTGCTCTGTCCACATGGTAGCTGTCTCTGTGATACTGAGGTTGCGACAGTGTTGAAGAAACCTCATAGGCAACTTTTTTGTGTACAGTCCACCCTTCTGAGACTTTCTCAAACATGGCCCGCTGGGAGAGAGGCCAGGCTCCACACAGAACAGCACATGATACTCATAGATCCGTGTTCATCAAGCTGGGAAGATAGTCCTGTCCCACTGTACCCATAAGAAAACCAAGGCTTGAGAAGATCTGCAGGTGTCCTGTTTTTCCCGGATACTCCCTAGCAGAGCTGAGACATTTAGCAAACCAGGTTTTCCCGGGACTGTGTTTCATATTCTGTCTAACAATCTCCCATCCCCCTCTACAGGGAAGATGACTTCAGTGTCAGGGAAATTGATAAGAGTAATTTAGGCACATTCAATTTTTGCATCTTTCAGATCTCAACTTTTTCTAACTGCTCTCTATCTCTAGGATTCAAATTCACAAATGTGGGCCTGACACCAGATGTCTAAAAGCTAATGTTAGAAAATAAGGTCAAACAAATCATCTATTACCATTAAGACTTTAAAAGGATTACACGTCCTTCGCAAGGAGCCAGATGGTGGGATGGTGCATTGGCAGCCAGCGTTGGTAATTCTGAGTTGCCGGGAGGATTCAGAGGATAAGAGGAAATATAGGGCTCAGTGCTCGTCAAAGTTAGATGATGAATGGTGAGGGCTAGTTGGTTTGTTAAGCAGGCTAATTATTTAGGTCAAAAGTTAACAATTAAGAACATGCCCAGATATGCAACTTGAGACTTTCTTGCATGCTACTCCATGAACTCATCAGAGTGACCGCGAACTCTTTCCCAATCAGCAATCATTCAAGCTAGCCTATGGCTTTGATCAGAAATTCTCAATGGCTTATATTTAGTTCTTTTTTTTCACCTTTGCTGAATCTGGCATAGTCCAGGATACATGGTAAGAGCCCCCAACAACTCACTGAATTTTAGTCTCTCTAGAATCCAACCTGCAACCGAAAGACTGAAGCTTACAAGTTTCTTACAAAGAAGCTTCTTTCAGGGTGCAAATCTCTTACAAAGAAGCTTCTCAGGGATTACTTGTCTCCAATGAAAATCTCCTTAGGCTGACCTAGCCTTAACCCCTTGTCCTCATCCCTATCCAACTGTTATGGCTTGAGTCTAGAAGTCCCCCAAAGCCTCGTGTGGCCATAGCTGGGGCTTTTCAGAGACGGCTGGATCTAGACTAACATTGGAATTAATTCAGGGTGCACTGCTAGGATTAAGGGTGCTAGGATCAAGGGTGTGAGTGCTACCTGCCCTATAGCCAAGTAGTCTGGATAAAATATTAAACACAGGAAGAAGCCTGTCTTGTCTCTTGCTTGGTTTTCTGTCTACTTGTTAGTAGATTATTCTACCTCTGAGATGCCCTCTGCCTTGGAGCCAGCTGACCACTAACTGAAACCTCTACAAACCATAAGCCAAATAAACCTTTCCTCCTTTAACTTGTGGGTGTCAGGTATTTTGTATCAATAATGAGAAAAAGCAACTAAAACACCAACAAAAAAATAAAGAGAAATTCACCACAATGATCAATATTTTAGACATAAATAATGCTTCATAGACTGCACGATCCTGAACACACTGTAATCTCTGCCATGCTCATTGGAAAAGTTAAAAATGGAGATTAAATTTGTACTGTAGTGTTAAAGTTGTGAGACTCTTTAGATAAAGGGCTCAATATAATCTTGGCACAAAGCAGGTCTTTTAGAAAATGGTGGGCCAGAGGTTTAGCTCAGTGGTTCCGGCGCCTGCTTGGCAAGCGCAAAGTCCTGAGTTCAATCCCTGGTAACCACATACAATGCTGGGCGTGGAGACTCACGCCCACCAGCAATCAATATCACATACCACAGTGCCGGGCGCAGTGGCTTACGCCTGTAATCCCAGCATTCGCGAGGCAGAGGCAGGTGGATTGCTGAGTTCAAGACTTGCCTGGGCTACATAGTGAGCTCAGAGCCAGCCTGAGCTACAAAGCAAGATCCTGTCTCAAAAAAAAAAAAAAAAAAAAGATGTTGCAATCAGATCCCACTCACATCCTTAGCTCTGTTCTTCCCTGATGCCCACCAGTGATATAACCTCAAGTGAGCAAATCAGCTCATCAAGTAGTCTGGATAAGATACAAGGGACAGGAAGAGGCCTGTCTTGCCTCTTGCTTGCTAAAGGACATAGATAAAAGCTCTCACACTGCCTCTCTCTCTTTTTTTTTTTTTTTTTTTGAGACAGGGTCTCACTTTGTAGTTCAGGCTGGCCCTGAGCTCACTATGTAGCCCAGGCAAACCTCGAACTCAGCAATCCTCCTGCCTCTGCCTCCCAAGTGCTGGGATTACAGGTGTGAGCCACCACGCCTGGCTACCTCTCTTTTAACTTTTCATGCTTGCAAGGGTCCAGTCCAAAAGTCCTCTTCAGGCAGAGAATTTTAGTTCTGCTAAGTCAGAACTGGACTTTAATATCATTTTACTTAAGATCAAAATAATAATTTTTAAATTGTTTTTGAGTTTGAGATAACATATTCAAATTGCCCTTATCTGATTATCACATATTACATATGTAAATATCACACTGTACCCAAAATTTAAATAGATGCACATCAATTAAACATTTTAATGGAATTTAAAAATTGTATGAAGAATGATAGCCAACCCTGACTTAAGACTTTACAGCCCAGGGAGAGAGTCACATAAAGACACAACAGCATCAGATATAGGGAAGTAGGAGGAACATGTTCAAATGGGAAGGGGAACAAATGGGGGAGGAAAGGGAGGGAAAAAAGAATGGAAGGAAAAAATAGAAGCAAAGTTTATATAAATGTGGAGGGGAACAAAGGTTGAAGCCATGGGGGGAAAATTGGGGGTAAAAGGAAGAATCAAGATGCATTACATAAAGGTACAAACACCCCATGATGAATGTGATTAATATGTATGCCCAATAAAGTTTAAAAGGAGATGTGCTCCACATGCATAAATACATGTACATGGTTTTTCAGAGTACAGAAGAGAAAACTCTCTCAGCTTGAAGAGGCAGGAGAAGGATTCATGGAGAAGGATACATTGGAGCCAGAGATTCAAGGGTACAGGTCAGGACAGGAATTTTCCAGAGGGAAGCAGGGGCAAGAACCAAGATAGTGGAGAGTGGGGCATGTTGAAGGGTTTGAAAAGAGGCAGCACTGCGGTACACAGGCAAACTGTCGTACAAACAAAATGGCAGAGACAAAAAAAAACGGCAAGAATATGCAGGGCCCTGAATGCCATAGAAAAGATTTTGGTCTTTATCCTAAAAACTACAAAAAGTCATTGTAGTTTCAAGCCAAGGTAATATATGACCAAGTTTGAACTTTAAAAAAGAAAAATTCTTTGGCTGTAGCTGCAGTACAGAAAAGAGAGTAAGAGAAGAAAGGCAATTCACAGACACAGGTAGGGGACACTGCAAGGAGTTTAGGGGAAGAGGTTCACAGGTTCCTGGTGGCAGTGGGAACACAGGGAAGTGGCTGATATGTGAGAACCCATACATGGGCTAGATAAGAGAGTAAGAAAGAAATAGGTAGAAAGATGAACTTTAGGTGTTCAGTGTGGATGTGGCCCTGAAGGGGACAGTCAAAGTGACCAGAATTGAGTTCACTGCATTGAGACTTAGGTGGACATCATAGCAGAGAGGTCATGATGGCAACTAGCAAAAACATCCATGGCTCTGATGCATCTGAGCTGAAAACAATGAAATAAGTCCCTGGAGAGGAGTTCATGGTTGCATGGATTAGCTATGCAGTCACCTAGAGAAGAGAACACAGAAAAATAAAAAGGGCCTGGGAAGGTCTGGGAAGTGCCGACATTTAAATGAGTAAAGAAAGATGAATCTCAAGTCATGGAGAGCTGGAGGTAGGAAGAAAAACAAATCTTCTTGGAGATGTTGACAAATTTTGTTTTACTGGTTCTGTTTAAATACACTGAAAAAGCAGACAAACCGCCATAACCCAAGGGAAAACTGAACACAGAAAGGCTAAAATATTTCACTTGTACAGGGTTAACTCTTGGATTACCAAGAACGGCCTCTCTTGAAATTTTTACTGTTAAGGCGAATTGAATAATTCAATCCCAAAGTCCCTACCATACCATGCTTCCCCTTAGGTAAAGGGAACCAGTAGATTTCCAGCCGTGTGCCAATGGATGTGAGCAGGTATGACAGGCACAGTGGCCAAGCAGAGGTTAAATACACTCCTCCTGTTGAGCCCTAGCTCCCTCAAGCTTCTGCCCTTGTTCATGAGAACAGAATATGCTTTCAACTGGGGTCCAGGAATGAAAAGACACAAAGAAAAGAACCCAGCCTGAGTTACATAGTGAGTTCAAGGCCACCCTGAACTATAGTGAGACCCGGCTCAAAAAAACCAAAAACAACAACACCAAAATTATCTCCCTCCATTGCATTCAACAAGACTTAGAAAAACACTACCTGCCTGGCTGGGCCAGACAAGCTTTCAAAAAGGTATTATTATAAGAATTGTAAACCAAACACTACAAAGCATTGCTGAGAGAAATTAAAGAAGATCTGAATTAACCAAGCAACATTCCATATTTGTGGATGGGAAAGCTCAATATTGTTGCCATGGAAATTGTTTCCCCAGATTGATTTTTAAATTCAACAACACACAGACACACACATAAAAAACAATAGGCTAGTTGGTAGAAATTGAAAAACTGATTAATATTTACATGCAAAGGACCTAGAGTAGCCCAAACAATTTTGAAAAAAAAAAAAAAAAAAAAAGGTCCTGGAGTAGTAATACTTTCTAATTAACAAAATTTGTCATTAAGCTATAGTAAGCAACATAAGTGATTGTAAAGTAAACATCTATGTTGATTGAACAATAGTACAGTTTCAGGGCCAGAGACTTAGTTTAGTGGTTCCAGCATCTGCCTGACAAGCACAAGGTCCCCAGTTCAATGTTTGGTAACCACATACCACAGTGAAGGGCTTAGTGGCTCACACCTATAATCCCAGCACTCAGGAGGCAGAGGCAGGAGGATTACTGTGAGTTTGAGGCTGGCCTGGGCCACCTAGTGAGTTTGGTGTCAGCCTGAACAACAAAGTGAGACCCTGTCTCAAAACACTAAAAAAAAAAAAAAAAAAAATGTGCAATTTCAAAAATAACCATTACTTACTCACTTGATTTTTAAAAAATTTACTTCAAAAATGAGAATTAACTTGTGTCATATACTGGTACAAATTCCCCAATGTTATATGTGATTGTGAGATGTATATAAATTGTACCAATAAAGAATTCAATAAAAAAAATTTAACTTCAAAGGCATCAAGGAATTCCAACAAGAAAGAATAATTTTTTTTCTAGAAATGCTTCTGGAACAACTGAATATCTATGTGCATAAAGATTAATGAAAGCCCTACCTACAACATAAAGAAAATTACTTCAAAGTTAATCACATAAAACTATAAAAACATATGCAACTTTCATAGTTTTAGAAGAAGGCCAGAGATTTAGCTCAGTGGTTCTGGTGCCTGCCTAGCAAGCTCAAGGTCCCTGGTTGGATCCCAGTAACTACATACAACAATACAAGGTTTTGTGGCTCATGTCCACCAGCAATCAATACCACAGTGCCAGGCATGGTGGCTCACGCCTGTAATCCCAGCACTCAGGAGGCAGAGGCAGGAGGATTGCTGAGTTCAAGGCTTTCCTGGGCTACATAGTGGGCTCAGGGCCAGCCTGAACTACAAAGTAAGACCCTGTCTCAAAAAAAAAAAAAAGTTTTAGAACAAAGTCTAACATCTAGGAGAAAATCTTGGTAATCTTGAGTAGGTAAAAATTTCTTAGATATACAAAAAGCATGATTCAGAAAAAAAAAAGATAATTGGTGGGGTGGACTTCCTAAAATTAAACACTTGAGCTTCAGAAAACTCTATTAAGAAATGTACCTTGAGGGGTCGGAGATTTAGCTCAGTGGTTCCAGCGCCTGCCTCGCAAGCTCAAGGTCCTGAGTTTGATCCCCATAACCACATAGAATGCTGGGCGTGGTGACTCACACCCACCGGCAATCAATACCACATACCACAGTGCCGGGCATGGTACCTCATGCCTGTAATCCCAGCACTTGGGAGGCAGAGACAGGAGGATTGCTGAGTTAAAGGTTTGCCTGGGCTACATAGTGAACTCAGGGCCAGTCTGAACTACAAAGCCAGACCGTGTCTCCAAAAAAAAAAAAAAGAAATGTACCTTGAGACCATAATGCTAAGTGAAATAAATCAGACATAGGAAGTTAAATAGTGCATGGTTTCTTTTATATGAGAAACCTAAAGTATAAACAATGCAAGGAGCAAAATAGACAAATGACAAGAAACAAAAGGTAAACTTTGTAGGCCAGAGATTTAGCTCAGTGGTTCCAGTGACTGCCTAGCAAGTGCAAAGTCCTGAGTTTGGTCCCTGGTAACCACATACAATAATGCTGGGCATGGTGACTCACACCCACCAGCAATCAATACCACATACCACAGTGCCAGGCATGGTGGCTCACAACTGTAATCCCAGCATTCGGGAGGCAGAGACAGGAGGATTGCTGAGTTTGAGGCTTACCTGGGCTACATAGTGAGCTCAGAGCCAGCCTAAACTACAAAGCAAGACCCTGTCTCCAAAAAAAAAGAAAGAAAGAAAACGTGATATTTATGACCAATGAAGTACTACTCAGTTATAAAGAAGGGTGTGTTTGAGTCATCTGTAGGAAAGTGGATGCCTTTTGAGACTCTCACATTAGTAGAATACATCAGACACCTAAGCTTAAATATCACACAGTTTCTCCTTAGGAGAAACCAACAGGATAAAGAGCAAAATAATAGATAATAGAAAACAAGGAAGTTGATCTTTTGCAAATTGGAAGAGGGCCAAGAGATGCAGGAAGGGAGGGAGGAAGGGAAAGAGATACAAAAAGGGTGAAAATGTGTTATGTACATGCACCAACTCCCCACAATGAATGTAATCATTATGTACTGCAAACACATACAACAAAATTTTTTAAATAAGTCAATAACATTATAAGTAATAATATTATAATATAAATAATAATATAATTTAATGTTATTAAATAATAACATTATTAAAAGATTATTAGTAATCTTTTTATTTATCTTTGTGTGTGTGTGGTACCAGGGGTCAAACTTGGGCCCTTGTGCATCCAAGATTGGCGTGGTACCACTTGAACTAAATCCCCAGCCCAATATAAAGTGCTAGTGAGAACATGGAGAAACTGGAAACTGACAACCACTTTGGAAAACAATTTGGCTGTTTTTTAAAAAGTTAAACATACATTTCCAATACCTTACAGCAAGTCCATTTCTAGCTATTTACTCAAGAGAAATGAATTGAAACATTAAGTGCAATGGTAGAACAGCATTGGTCAGAATAACCAGGGTGAAAACCGTCTAAAATGTTTATTAAATGATGAATGGATAAATAAAATGTGAAAGATCCACAGAGCTGAATACTAGTTGGCAAAAAAGGGGACCAAGTCCTGATCCATGCTACCACACAAATGAACGTCAGAAATATTACAGGTGAAAAAAGCCAGACATGATCCTGGGGATTTAGATCAAGTGGTACCGCGCCTACTTTGGAAGCACAAGGGCCTGATCCCCAGTATCACCAAAAAAAAAAAAAAAAAAAAAGCCAGACACAAAAGATTATGTACTTTACAATTTACATGAAATGTCAAAAGGAGGAGGGGACAAATTTTAGATACAGAATGCAGATTCCAGGTCACCCAGATCTCGGACTGGAGCAGGCACTGACTACAAAGGAGGCAGAGTGCTTTCAAGGGTGACTGAAAAATTCTGAAACTGGTTTGTGGTAATGGTGACAGCTTGTCCAGCTCTGTATATTTACCAAAACTCATTGAGTTGTACACTTAAAGCAGATGAAATTTGTGCTTTGCAAATTACATGTCAATAAATTTCTTTTTAAAAAGTCTGCAAAATATCACAAGCAAGGCAAAGGAGGTCTTCTCCGCAGCCTTCCTCCCCGGAGTCTCTGAGGACACCGCACCCGCTCCTCTCAGCCCAAGAGCTCTGTTCCCAGCATCCTCAGCTGCTGTGCTGACTCCAGGAGACTCTCAGTGGCACCAGTTCAGGTCTCTGGCAGCAAAGCTCAACTTGCAGAAATACTGTAAGTGTCATGAATACTTTAGGACCTTGGGGAGCTCTGTCAGTGCTTCACGGTGGCATGATGACCTGGGACAGGAAACTTCTGCTCCTGCTCCTGCTGAGTGCCAATGAACAGCCTGGCTTGAGCAGTCTGCAAGACATTCTAGCACAATCAACCATCTCTTTTATGCCATGATCTCTTAAAAGCTAATTTCCACCAGCTGAGTGCAGCCAACATCCCTATAAAACAGGCTGATGTATGTAATTCAAACTGAAGGCTATTCAGCAGGTGGAGGGTGTGGGGAGCCTGACTTTAGGGCAGCAAAAGGTTCTTAACCTCAACTGCACAATAAAACCTCTTGGTAAGCCTTTTAAAAACCCTCTACCTGGGCACCACCTACAGAGATTTGTATTTAACTGGCCCAGAATGTGGTCTGGGAATCGGTGTCTTTTAAGCTCTCCAGGTGATTCTACAGCATATCTGGGACTGGGAACCACCAGGAGACTGAGTCATAGCAAGGTCACCTGCCAGTGACTCTCTCAAAGCCTGAAGTGCACCATTCCCTAAGCAAGGGCCTCCTTCCATCTAGTGAGAGCTGCAACAAGAAGAAGTCAGCTACATGGCAGGTGACAGGCTATTGTCCTTTGCAGTGGAGATGCTGCCAGTTTACCTGAATCTCACCTGAATAAAGTAAGTGATCTATACATCCTTGATCAAGAATCCTTTAAAAAAGAGCTAATGCTAATATTACTGCTAACAGTGGAGAGGCGAAAGGGGAAAAATATTCATAGTAATCTAGGATTTCTTTCTAAATCAGGGATCAAGAAGAAAACCAGTTAGCTCTTAGTACAATCAGAACACAATATTAAAGTAAATAATCAAACATGGATCATGATAATTTAAAGGGACGGTTCCCTACTGCCTTCAGGGGACAGAGAGATCCTTATAGACAAAGCAGAATAAAATTTGAATTGGGGAACTAAAGGAATAATAAAAACAACCACATATGACAATAACGGTGGGGCTGTGGATTTAGCTCAAGTGGTACCGCGCCAACCTTGGACACACAAGGGCCCGAGTTCGATCCCAAGTACCGCAAAAACAAAGCAAAACAAAAAAACAGAAGACAATAATGGTGACAGCCATTTACTATATATACCAGGCCTCCCTCACTTCAAGCATTCTTGCTGAACTGAACTGAAGCCTCACCAGCACCTTGTGATCCTCATTCTGCAGATACGGAAATCGGGTGCTTGAAGAGATTAAACATTTTAGCCAAACTCATCAGCAAATAGGAAGTGAACCCTATGACCTGACTGGACTCCAGGTAGCACCCAAGGCAGACAGACAGGAAGGAACCCTTCGCTTGTGTGCTGTGCTGTGAGACGCAGGATCTTGTCAGCAGGGTGAAGAAGAAACTTTTTCACTGGGACCCTCGATTGTCCACAGAGCTCAGCCCCGCCTCGGCCAGAAAGTGGGACATGTCAGACATGAGTGAATGAGAAGCAAGCTAAGAAAGGGATGTTTTTGTAAGAAAGGCAAGATGAGAAGAGCACCAAACTGGTGAGCATGAAGAGGCTAGCACAGGTGTGGAGATCCTAGGGCTGAGGCTCCTTCAGAGGCCAAGAGGATGCCGAGAGCTGCTCTGAAGAGAATCCTTCGAAGTCAGTTCAGCCAGGACCCTGGGAAAGGCAGATGAGCCCCGGTGGCAAAGTGCACAGAGGGACTTCACAGAGGCAGCATCCAAAGGGTAAGCAGGCCTGCCATGGCTGAAGGACATTTTCAAAATGCGTGGTTGTCATCAGAAGCAGAAGGGGCCCAGGGTGCGTTTTAATCCCAGGTAGACAACATGGAACTGTCTGTGAAAGGCACATGGAAGGTGTGATCCCTGCTGTTTCTTTGGAGTGACTAATGCTTATGAATAATTTCTTTCTCCTCCAAACCCAACTGACCAAAATCTCTATTCTCTGAGAAGTAAATCACCAAGAAAAATAAAAGGCAAAAGAAGACAAAATAAACGAAAGGAGCAGGAAAGTACAGGAAATAATGGAAGGCAGGCAGGAAGGAAGGAAGGAAGGAAGGAAGGAGGGAGGGAGGGAGGGAGGGAGGGAAGAGAGTGAAGCAGATTCATATGTGAACTTCATGCAGGCCAGTGTGAGTCAAAACAGATGGCACATCCCCTCCGCCACAGTCACCCTCGGTCCTGCCTAACAAGACAAGCTATCCAAAGTGGAACCTGGAACAATGAATGGTTACAGGTTGACCGTTGAGCATTCAATGGTCAACAGAGGACCTGGTTACAGAGTACCGTTGAGCGTTCAGTCAGGAGACATCAGTCCTGGACACGGCCTGTGTCAGCCCACCAGCTCAGGCCAATGCCTGCTGCTACATTTCAGTTCCCATTCATGTTTAGAATGGCACTCTTGAAAGCAGCAAAGTCCTGAGTCACCAGAGAGAGATGAAACGATACTCACCATGTATCACAGAATGACACCAACACCACCCCGCAGCCCAGTTCTGTTTCTTACCTGCAGAGACCTCAGGCAAATTACTTAAACCCGTGACAGCACACCTTCCCAGCACGCACAAGGCCCTGGGTGAGGGTGCCTTCAAGGATTGCTGGGAGGAGCAATTAGGCAGAAACTACGTCTTTTCTCTCAGTTGCCTTTTTTGTTGTTGTTGACTGTTTTGTTTTGTTTCATTTCGTTTTATTTTGTTTTGAGACAGGGTCTCACTTTGTAGTTCAGGCTGGCCCTGAGCTCACTATGTACCCAGACAAGCCTCAAACTCATAGCAACCCTCCTACCTCTGCCTCCCGAGTCTGGTACGACAGGCGTGAGCCACCACACCCAGCATTGTGGTCTGTGGTACTGCTTGCTGGTGGGCGTGACATTGTGGTATACGTATGGTTACCTCTGGCATTGTGGTATATGGTATATGGTTACCAGGGATCGAACTCAGGACCTTGAGCTTGCTAGGCAGATGCCGGAACCACTGAATTAAATCCCTGGCCTTGTTGTTGACTTTCATGACTGGACATTTTAGAAGGGATTCTTCAAATACTGTTCCTAGTCAGACGTTAGAAATTACCTCTCCCACCCTTAATGAGCAGAGAGAAATTGTCCTCCAATATTTCCTCTGTTCTACTTCCTCATACCTGTTCACATCCATGGCCTCCATTTGCAGGCCTTTACACGCCTATTTCTCTCTGAAATACACTGCTCACAGACACACATTCATACCCCTGTACCTTCCTTATTCTTGTAAACTCCCAGGCGCCCTTCAGCTTTCTGCTCAGGCATGACTTCTACTTAGAAACCTTCACATACACCGCACCCGACCATCTCATCCCCATGCGCAGCCAGTGACTACCCTCACAGTCTGAGTCAGCTCCATGAGTCACGCCTTAGTGCATTGGGCAGTGACTGATCTTTGGGTCCTGTTCCCCACGAGGCCTTGGATTTGCCAGTGGAGGTGTATTTATTAATCTTTGTAATCCTGACACTTAACATCATGTCTAGTACCTCGCAAGTGCTCCATAGTTTATTGAGTTAATAACTCCATATGTGAAATACAGAATTATGGAACTGACTTGTTAGGAAAAACCACACAATAGGAGGGAAAGGAGGAAAAAGGGACATAAGAAGAATTTACATACATGTATAAGCTCCTCACATGAATGTGATCATTATGTACTGTAAATATATGCTAATAAAACTAAAAATTTTAATTGTTATAATTTATATTGTTCTTTTTAAAAGCCAGAGTAAATCAGGGGAAAAAATAATCACGATAATGTGATTCTTTCTTAACATGAAACAGAATGGCTCAGTTTGATTCCATCTTATTTCTCAAGTGGGCTCTAAACTGCAGAATAAGAAATTTTTGCCGCTATCAAGTTGACTTTCTACAATGAATGCTGTGCGAGGTACTATAAATCCACCAAACGAAGCATTTCAGATTTCTGAAGAATTTAAGCTCCCTCTAAGGCACTATTCCCCACACACCCCCCGCATGACTGAAGCTCTTCCCAGGACTCTGCTGGTGTTTACATATTTATTTTAGTTCTGACACTAGACATAAGTGCACACATCTCTGTCTGGTGCAAAGCCAACTTACTGCCCCAAATTACTCCTGTATCAATCACTGGCTCTCCTCTTTTCTTGCCATGACCCATGCCCAGCCTTGCCTTTCCATTCAAACTATTAAATTTAACTCTTCAAAATCCTATTCAATTAATAGTATCATTTATTGAGTGGCTCTGTGTGTTGGACAAGTGATTAGACATGTTATGCATACTTCATCTTCTTAAATCCCAAATAACCTGTGATCCAATATTATCAACCTTCTCGCACATGAGCAACTTACAGAGTGATGGAGCCAGGTGAAACTACCAAGCCCAGGTTATTAATCATGGAGACACATGTCTTTATTAGTTCATTATCCACACAAAGGATGAGATTTTATTATCTCCATTATACAAATGAGCAAACCAGGGCTCAGAAAGATCATGAGGCATCTCAGACTGATGCTAAGCCATTCCAATTACTTGGATCTCTGCAGCGCTGTGGGGACAGCCACATACCTGCCATAGGCAAAACTGCAGGCAACCAGCAGGTGGGCACAGCTGGGTGAGGGAAAGATGGGCCCTCAAGACACAGTCAAGTCTTGCTAACTTATCCTTTTCAGTCACAGGAGCCATTAAGTCACAACTGTTACTATATCTGACTTGGTCTGGACTAAATACTTATGTCTCTCAAAATTCCTGTGTTGACATCTTAACCCCCAAGGTGATGTTATTAGGAGGTAAGACATTTTGGGAAATGACAAGTTCATGAGGGTGACACCCACATGAATAGGAGCAGTGTGGTCATAAAGGAGGCCTAAGAGAGAGCCACCCTCTTAACATGTAAGGACATGGTGGAAGATGCCACTTATGACCCATGAAACAAACTCTCACCAGAAACTGAACAAGACATTGTCTTCAGCTTGGATTTCTCAGGCTCTAAAACTAAGAGAGTTAAATTTATATGCTTTGCAAGTCACCTAGACAATGGTATTTTGTTGTAATAGCCCAAATGAAATAAAGAACTTGACTGTTTAACAATCATTTCCAATGCAGAGTCCTATATGGCACAAAATGAACACCTGCAAGATGAGGTCATAAATCATGTGGTTGACTTTTTTTGGTGGCTCTGGGGATCAAACCAAGAGGCCCTATACTTAGAGGCACAGAGAATGGCTTTTTTAAAATCTCACATATGGTGGTGCACCTGTAATCCCAGGACATAGAAGGTCGGGGCAGGAGGATTGCCACAAATTCAAGGCCATCCAGGGCTACACAGTGAGTTCAAGGACACTCTAAACTACAAAGTGAAATTCTGTCTCAAAAACTCAAATGCCAGGCCGGAGATTTAGCTCAGTGGTTCCGGCGCCTGCCTCACAAGCGTAAGATCCTGAGTTCGATCCCATCCCGGTAACCACATAGAATGCTGGGTGTGGTGACTAATGCCCACCAGCAATCAATATCACATACCACAGTGCCGGGCATGGTGGCTCACGCCTGTAATCCCCACACTCGGGAAGCAGAGACAGGAGGATTGCTGAGTTTGAGGCTTGCCTGGGCTACATAGTGAGCTCAGGGCCAGCCTGAACTACAAAGCAAGACCCTGTCTCAAAAACAAAAACAAAAACAAAAAAACCTCAAATACCAAGATTATTTATCCACATAGGAGCAGTTGGGTTGGAGATTTAGATCAGTGGTGCCATGCCTGCCTCGCAACCACATGAGTTCAGCCCCTAGTATTGCAAAAATAACAAATAAAAGCAGTTTATTTAACTGTCACCATTTTAAGATAAATGGAGATTTCTCAATGGGTGGGAAGTCTATGAAAATATGCCCCAGATTACAGGTTTTATCAACTACTGCCTAGTTAACATACACATTCTGCAAGCATAGTCACTTCATATTGCCAAGTAGCTCAAGGAATAGAAGAGTCTTTGCTTCTACTCTATTCAAGCTAGAAGTTCTTCCTCTATCAGTACAAGATCCAGCCATTCTGAACACTGTTATAGAATTAACCAGTACTCAGCTCCTGCTCCTGAAATAACAATTTGTAGATAAAGTATCAAATCTCCCCAGTCATACAGACAAGTCATAGGCCAGGGTCTACATCTGGCCTCAGACTCTCCTCTTAGCCCTAATTCTGGGGAGACTCAGTGACTTCTCTCCTGGGACAAAGCCAGTGGCTTAGCAAAGGCTGTATATTTCCATATCAGTTCATGATCTGTAGCACAGCTGACCAGACTATTGCACCAGCAGAATTGACTCACAAGCTATGAAAGAGAAGAAACTACAAAATTTTAAAAAAAAAATTCCGCTGGGGCTGGAGATTTAGCTCAGTGGTTCCAGCGCCTGCCTTGCAAGTGCAAGGTCCTGAGTTTGATCCCCAGTAACCACATACAATAGGCTGGTGTGGTGACTCATGCCCACCAACAATCAATACCACATACCACAATGCTGGGCATGGTGGCTCACACCTGTAATTCCAGCACTCGGGAGGCAGAGGCAGGAGGATTGCTGAATTCAAGGTTTGCCTGGGCTAAAAAGTGAGCTCAGGGCTAGCCTGCACTACAAAGCAAGACCCTGTCTCCAAAAAAAAAAAAAAAATTTCCTTAGAGCTATGTCCTGTGAATAAAAGGATATTCCTACTCAGTGATTATAGGAGAATCAGACTAGCATAAAGAACTGGGGGGGGCTTTAAAACATCTAACGTGAGGACAGTCACAAAGCAAATATGAGCCTACCTCAGGGCTGACAGTGGCCTCCAACAATACAAGCAAGAAGACTGAGAAACTTCCCTAGGCATTGTAAACATTGGATTCAACACATGGTTGACTTTACTTTATTCCCGTTTAACTGCACATGGGATACTGAAAACCTGAATTAAAATCCATATGAAAATGAACTCCTACAACATACACAAAGCTGGGCCAATTGCTGAGAGGCACTGAATCCAAAGAAGGAACAAGTTAGCCTACAACAAGATTTGAAAAGCAACAGAATCTTTGCTGCAATTTCTTAAAAAGCCACCAAGGGAACATTCCATTCATAATAAAAATAAAACTTCTCAAAACTCTTTCCCCATGCCCTTCCTACTCTCTGAGAACACAGACAAGCTATCAATTTCACGTCTCACACTCCCTCACACACACAAAATTTCTCTCTGGAGTCTCAGCCCACATTTGCTGTCATCTCCTTGCTTGCTTCCTTTTCTGAAATACTCCTCTCCCCTCAGTATATCTCTGCCCTTACCAATGTCGCTCAGTCATTCAGGCCTCCTTTCCTATCGACAGATTTCACAGAACACAAGCAGCTGTCTAGCCAAGAGACCTACTTGCTTTTAAAAGGCAGGAGAAAAGGAAAGGTTCTGCATGTGCAGGTGTCCGTTTTTGTTTGTGTTTCTCACATATGTTCACCCAAATATAGAATTAAATATATGGAAAGAGGCTGAGATTCAAAGTCAGATGACCTAGATTGTCTCAGTCACTGTGTGTGCCTTTGGTACAATTAATCTGAACTTCCTAGCCTCAATTCCTTTGTTCTCAAAACGAGTTAACAATGCCTTCCTCACAAGCATATAGTAATAATTATAGATGGGAAAGACTAACAAACTATGCAGTATTCTGTGAGCATGATTTCCAAATTGCTGTTTTGAATTCCTTATAATGGTTAGACTATTACGTATAGATCATTCAATACAATTACTGAAGGTTTAGTCATCTCTTTAGAGATGTAATAGAATTTGTTTTCCAGAGAGGTCACTCTTTACAACCTTGGCTGGAATCTTCAGGTTGGTTTCTCTTGTCCGTTTAGTGAGTCACTCACTAAACTGTTTTGCTGTGGGCCATGAATTGGAACCCAGAGTCTGTAGATCAATTCTATATTTTTTGCTGCTTCTTTTTTTTTCATTTATTGAGTTTATTGGTACATTTTAAATGTACATCATCACCACTTCAACATTATAAATATGTATGTGTACATGGTGTATCTTGATTCTCATTTTTCCCATTCCTCTGTCCTCCTGACCACCCCAGTCCTCTATATACATAAGTTTTGCATCGATTCTAAATCTGAACTCTCAACCCCAGTCTCTCTCTGTAAAATTTCTAAACCTCAGTTGACCTTAGCACAAAAGATACTTTCTGTTGTTGTTGTTTTTGATAGGAATTTTTTCCCTTATTGACATTCTAGGTATACATTGTGATCACATTCAACATTGAGAATTTGCACCCATATATGATGATGTATCTTGACTTTCATTTTTTCCCATTCCCCTACCCTCCCTAAAAAATAGGTACTTCTGGGCTGGAGATTTAGCTCAGTGGTTCCAGCGCCTGCCTTGCAAGCGCAAGGCCGTGAATTCAATCCTGGTAACCACATACAATGCTGGGTGTGGTGACTCACGCCCACCAGCCATCAATATCACATACCACAGTGCCGGACATGGTGGCTCACGCCTGTAATCCCAGCACTCGGGAGGCAGAGACAGAAGGATTGCTGAGTTCGAGCCTTGCCTGGGCTACATAGTGAGCTCAGGGCCAGCCTGAACTACAAAGCGAGACCCTGTCTCAAAAAAAAAAAAAAAATTGCCATGTGTGGTGGTTCACGCCTGTAATTCCAGCACTTGGGAGGCAGAGACAGGAGGATTGCTGAGTTCAAGGCTTGCCTGGGCTACATAGTGAGCTCAGGGCCAGCCTGAACTATAAAGCAAGACCCTTTCTCAAAAAAAACAAAACAAAGCAAAGCAAAAATAAGGTACATCTAACATGAGTCCCCCTTTTAAAAAGAGACCTCCTCATTAATTTTCTACTCTAGAAATCAAGACCCCTGATCACCTCCAAGTTCCTAATGAACAGCAAACAAAAGCTCTCGATACAAGTTAAGAAGACGGGAAGCTGGCTGGCATTTGCCTGTAATCCCAGCACTCGGAAAGGCAGACCCAGAAGGATCTGCCCAGTTCAAGCCCAGCCTGGGCAACTCAGTGACCTAGTGAGACACTGTCTCAAAATTTTTTAAAAAGGTGAGGTTTAATCCCCAGTACCAGAAAAAAATTATAATGAGAGAGAGAGAGAGAGAGAGAGAGAGAGAGAGAGAGAGAGAGAGAGAGAGAGAGAGAGAGAGAAAGAGAAAGCAAAATTAGAGGGGAAAGATTCACAGCACACAAGATCAAAGCAATAATGAATTAAGGAAAGATCACTAAAGTAGTTACACAGAAATATACTATTCTCTAAAATAGCAGGTACAAAAATTTGTGAGTATATGTTGATCCACTGATTTGCAGTGAAAATGATGTCAAATTACTCCCTTTAGAGTCCATGTAACAAGATGTCAGTGTGAAAAAGTCAGAGACTGAGTGAGAAGAGAAGTAAGGAGAGGGAATAAAGCAATGTGCCATGCAAGGCACAGAAGGGTGGCACTAGAGCTAGAACTTTCCTAGGCTATAAATTTCACATTTAGAAAATGGGCACCTGGACAGGGCCAAGTCTTTCTGCTCATTGCTGACACAAAATACCCAACACCCAAAGTTAAAGGGGAAATACCCAACACCCAAAGCCAGACAGCCTGTAACTGTCTGGCTCCAAGGCAGAGTGGTACACGGCAGAGGGGAAACAGTTCATAGATACCAAACAGTAGCAAAACCAAGAAGGGAAAGGGGAAGGACCCTCAACAGCATCTTTCTGCCCCTTTTGTCCTACACAAATTACTGGGGGGGGGCAGGAGTCACACCCTCAATCCTAGTGCCCTTAAGCATGCACCATGATTCAATTAGAGTCAAAGCCCCATTCGTGACTGACAAAGCTTTGAGCGGAACATCAAGACACAAGCCGTGTCGGGCCAGCTGCAGAATCAATCCAGCAGCCCCTGCAAAACCTGCTGAAGGAGTGCAGTATGTGATGGGCATCGTTTCCAACCCTCTTCTCCCCCAAGATGGAAAGTGCCTTGCATTTTAATGAAGAGGGCACATTTACCTTGGTTCACAACTGGTTCTGACTAGTGTAACCCTGGGTAGAGGGAGAAAGACGGGGAAGGAAACAGTTTGAAAAGGTATGCTATCATTTTAGAGACACCCTATAGAAATTAAATTTGTTGCTTCCTATCTGCCTGGTATAAGATCTGGCTAACAGGGCAATGTTGATAGTCTTTGTAAAATTCCAAATGCACAAACTGATAAGAAGCTTAGAACTCCAGCAGCCCATGTGCTCACATTGTAAGATTTAAACTGGACTTTGAAATCCAAATAAATAGAGCACTGTAGATGTTTTCCACTGACCCTTGCCTTCAGTTCCACTGCATTTCACTTAACAACCAGCTCATCCACATGTGGCAATGAAGAAAATACCCTCAAAGGCCACAGGAGGCCAGAGAGACCGGACAGGATAGAAGGCTCAGCCAGCCATGGAAACTCCACACTCCAGATTGAATTGCACAAGCACGGCAAACTGGCACCACCAAACTGGGTCCAGTGTCCCGGCTATGGCTTCTAATTCTGTAATCTGGTCTTATCTATGGCTCAAGAAAACCTGGAAATGTTATAGTCAGCAAACATGAAGATATTTCCATGGGATCCAGAATTCCATCTCATTGCATTCCATCCCGAACCTTTATTATATTCATTTACCTTCAAAAGCACTTTCTAAATGTTGCCTCTGCAAAGGGTGGACTACGTTATACATCTCAAGAGTTACCAGACTGGATGTAGAAACACCCTGGAGAACTGCAGATTTTTTTTTCCCAAAATAGGAAATTTTAGTACTTTAATGCATATATAAAGAGCCAAATATCTGTCTAAGCCCTTTATCACAGATATTGACACTTCTCAAAATTCACACATCTCATACTATAGCTATGGTTTTTCACCATTTAGCTTAGATGACAAAGTACTAGAGAAGATTGGACTGTTTGTTTGTTTGTTTGTTTGTTTGCAGCACTGGGGATCAAACTTAGGTCAGTCTGAAGAGATAATTAAGAAGGAAATATCCAGGCACAGGGATTTAGTTCAGTGGTTCCAGCATCCGCCTCGCAAGTGCAAGGTTCTGAGCTCAATCCCCAGTACCACATACTGCAATGCTGGGTATGTGCTCATGCCTATAATCCCAACAATCAATAACACACATCACAATGCCAGGCATGGCATCTCACACCTATAATCCCAGCACTTGATAGGCAGAGGCAGGAGGATTCCTGAGTTTGAGTCTAGCCTGGGCTACATAGTGAGCTCAGGACCAGCCTGAACTACAAAGCAAGACCCTGTCTCAATTAATTAATTAATTAAAGAAGGAAATAACCAGAGATATTGGCATAGATCTGGACAGCGATATCAGCTATCCATCCATCTGTTCAACTAAAAAATATTCAACATTGGGCTGGAGATTTAGCTCAGTGGTTCTGGTGCCTGCCTAGGAAGCACAAGGTCCCTGGTTCAAACCCCGGTAACCACATACAACAATACCGGCCCACCAGCAATCAGTACCACATACCACTGTGCTGGGTGTGGTGGCTCATGCCTGTGATCCCAGCACTTGGGAGGCAGAAGAAGGAGGATTGCTGAGTTCAAGGCTTGCCTGGGCTACATAGTGAGCTCATGGCCAGCCTAAACTACAAAGTGAGACCCTGTCTCAAAAAATATTTTTTTTTTCAACAAAACCCTACATTCAGAATGCTACATGACAAGCAAATTAAGGAATATGAAAAGTTAAGAAATAGACTTTTACTTCTAAAACTAAGTCAAGACACATACATATGAAATCATAATAAAGTAGGAAGTATTAATTGCCTTAAGAGAGGAACAGATAAGGTGCTATATTTGTTGAAGTTCAGAGGAATTTGAAATTATTTCTGGTGGAAGAGATTAAGAAAATATTTACAGAGAAAATATTTGGGATGACCTTTGAAAGATAGAATTTGGACCTCAAAGATAAAAAGGAAAATGCATCCAGGTGGAAGGACTGGCCTCACTGATACAACTGAGGTAACAAACACAGAAGGCAAAGCATTTGTTTCATATGACTAGAAAATAGGTTGTAAGGAACATCACACATGGGGGTGGGGAAGGCTGGAACTTTTAAACTAGAGCCATTTCATAGATGGCCTTCAATAAGCACTGAGAATGTATATCCTCAACAACAAAGAACAGAGGTGTGGCATGGTTTGACTTTAGGGTTAACTGGGCAAGATAGATTAGAAAAGAATGTAACGAAGGTAGCACAAATCAGAACAGAAAAACAATTGTGTAAGTGGAAACAAAGAATCAGGGATCAGAAGGCATAGAGACAGAAGAGTAGAGAACTACTGAGTTAGGGTCCACAGGATCTGGTAGCTGTATGGGGCAAGGACATCAAAGGTTATCTGCAGTATGTATTCTGGATGTCTACAAAGATAGTAATACTTCCCACAAAAGAAACTTAGAAGTGATAATACACTCATGTGCATCTATTTGCCATCAGCTAACAATGTGGTGTCTTCCGGTGCCTGAAGACATGAGTACAAAGCTAAAGACGACGTGCAGTCCTCGTCCAGCCTTAGCTCTCTGTGACATGTGCCATTGTGGAGCCCTCCCTCCTGAAATTCTCCTCTCAGGTTTCTGCACAGTATCTTTTCCTTTTTCCTCCGTGGCAATGTTTTCCAAGTCTCCATGAGCTCATCTTCTGCTTCTTGCCCTACAAATGGATGTACTCCCCAGAGTGCTGGCTCTCTTCTCATTCTGTAACTTGCCCCGAGAGTCTTGGCTATCTCTGTTGAGTCAATGACCTCTTCCACGAAGACGGGTCCTGTAGAATGTAGTCGTTCACAATGCAGGCCCTGGAATCAGCCGAGATTCACCCCAGCTCCTGGACTCACATCCCAGTCCTGCCACTTGTTGGCAATATGACTCCAGACAAGTCATGTATCTTTATCTTTTTCATCAGAAAAAAATGTGATTAAGGGTTATTATAATGATTTAACGGGAAAAGTAATATATAAGCTGGCATACAGTAAGTCCTCAGTGATAGTAATTACTATTAAACAAAATCTGTAGCTAGAAATGTAGATCTCTTTGTTAATGGCCATCTTGGTGGGAAGGATTCCTTGCAGTCCTGAAGTAAACTCATTGTCTTTCTCACTTCTAACAACCCTGCCCCTCCTTCGTATTTCCAACATTCATCCTGTCATCCAAACTGGAAACCTGGGAATCATCCCATATTTCTCCCACTCCCTTAGCTCTCCCCCAACCCATCTGTCACCAAATCCTATAAAACACAATTCCAAAGTACTCAATATGGCATAAAAGGCCCATTGCAAGCTCACTCCTGCTTCCATGTCCAAATTCATGTCCCATCTCTCCTCCAGTCCCCTACTGCTCTCTCACATTCTCTTCCAGCCTCACTTCAAAGTGCTTGCTACTCCGCATCAACATCAAGTAATCTAGTGTAAATCTTTGCACATTTCCTTCCCCCTGGAACAGCCTCTCAGCTTCCTGGGCCCACACTGGATAACTCCTGTTTGCCTTCAGAGTCTCAGCTGCATCAACCCCCTGTGAAGCAAGGATGTGAGCAGTTAAATGTTGGACAGGTAGGTATCCTTCTCTCTAGTTGTTTTTTTTTTGTTTTTTTTTTTTTTTGAGACAGGGTCTCACTTTGTAGTTCAGTCTGGCCCTGAGCTCACTGTGTAGCCCAGGCAAGCCTGGAACTCAGCAATCCTCCTGTCTCTGCCTCCCGAGTGCTGGGATGACAGGCGTCAGCCACCATGCCCGGCACTGTGCTAGGTGGTATTGATTGCTGGTGGGCGTGACTCACCACGCCCAGCATTGTATGTGGTTACTGGGGATCAAACTCAGGAGTTTGCGCTTGTGAGGCAGGTGCCGGAACCACTGAGCTAACCCTCCTGCCCCTTCTCTCTAGTTTTATAACAAAGCACAGTCCCCTAGTCCCTTAGAATTACTGATTTTCTTCTTCAATCAGTCCAATAGATTATAAATTCTTAAGGCAAGGACTGTAGCTTATTTACTACTCAAGTAACTCCCTCTCTCACTCATCTAGCATAAAACATAGCACACAGCAGGCAATTAAAATTCTAATACCTAAGCAAATGACTAAATCATTTACAAAAACCAAGATAATCCAAGGATTCCCAATATTTTGTTGTTGTGGCTGTTAGCACAGTTAGTCATGGATTTCATGTAGCTTGGCTTACAAATTCAAAAAATGTTCTCATTTACTCCATGACTCTGGGGCCATAACCAATAGTTTTCTATCCTATTTTTCAAGATATATGACTGTTAAAGTCAGTGGGTGGTTTTTATTTTTTCATTGGCACTTTTCTGAATTCTCTAAATGTTCTCTATTTGGTTACTTGATCATGCCAAATCATTGTCTTGCCCCACCTGATGAAAACTAGGAGATTTAAAGGAACACCTGTAAGAACTTTAAGTTAACAAATATAATTAGGCCCTCTTTAATTTGAATAGTTGAGGAAAGATCATTCTGAATGCTCTCATTATCACACTGGGTGTTGGAATTGGGGAGGAATGCAAAGAAACTCCAGGTGACAAAATATAAAGAGCTCACATCCTGGTTTCAAAACACATTCTTCTAATTCAAAGAAACTGGTCCCACTAAGGGAAGATGATAGGAAGGAAGCTGCATCCCACTTACAACAAACCACAAGATGCCAGTCTGTGAGGCCTGCACAGAGCAACAGCTCTTTCCATGGGCCTCTTGAGGCTGCCCTCTCCACCCCCTTATTTCTTGCCTCTTGATCTTTGGCTCTTCTACCCTCCCAGGTCCCTGCCTTCAATGAGCCATCTCTTAAATGACACCTTGATTCTGGGCCAAGCATCCTGCCTGTGTCCAGATGGATAGCAGCTCTATTTCCTGGGTCTCCTCTCATTTGTTGGCAGCTGACAATGGAGACCCACATTTTAGACTATTCTTTTCTTTAGGGTTCTGAAAATCAAACCCAGCATTTTGCATATGTTATGGAAGCTTCTTCCCACTAAGCTACAACCTCATCCCCTTTTTAGATTTTTTTTTTATTATGAAAAGCTCACTTTTGTATTGAAAGAATGCCTGCTAGCCATAAGGTATGCAAAAGAAAACTATTAGGATCTGGTGAGGTGGTGTGCATGGTAATCATAGCATGCAGGGAGGCTGAGAGTAGAAAATCTTTTTCTTTCTTTCTTTCTTTTCTTTCCTTCCTTCCTTCCTTCCTTCCTTCCTTCCTTCCTTCCTTCCTTCCTTCCTTCCTTCCTTTCTTTCTTTCTTTCTTTCTTTCTTTCTTTCTTTCTTTCTTTCTTTCTTTCTTTCTTTCTTTCTTTCCTTCTTTCTCTCTCTCTCTCTCTTTCTTTCTTTCCTGGGTCTCGCTTTATAGCTCAGGCTGGCCCTGAACTCATTATGTAGCCCAGGCTAGCCTCAAACTCATAGCAATCTTCCTGCCGCTGCCTCCTGAATGCTGGGGTTACAGGGGTGAGCCACCATGCCCGGCATTGTGGTTTGTGGTACTGTGGATCAAACTCAGGACCTTGCACTTGTGAGGCAGACGCCAGAACCATTGAGCTAAATCCCCAGCGGAAACTGGAAAATCTTAAGTCTAAGTCCAGCTTGGGCAACTTAGAGACTTAGCAGGACCCACTCTTCAAATTTTACAAAGGGAATGGATGGAGGTCCATGGTAGAGCACTTCTGGGTTTCATCCCTAGTAGGAGGGAAAAAAAAAAAAAAATCCCATCAGCATCTCAGAGATCCGTGACTTAGACAATGCTGCCACCCATTGGTCAAAAACAAAAGTAATGTTGGTCTTTTCCCCTGGATTTTGTGACTTAAAGAAATATTTCCCACAACTTGGAATAGGAGCACTTGAATTATTACCACTATACTGTAAAGTTAGTTAGTTGGTTGGTTAGTTAGTTAGTTAGTTAGTTAGTTAGTTAGTTAGTTAGTTAGTTAGTTAGTTAGTGATGGGTCTCACTATGTTACCCCGGTTAAAAGATCCTCCTGCCTCAGCCCCTTAAGTAGCTGGTACTGCAGGTCTGGGCCACCATGCCAGGCAACAGTAAGTCTTTATACCCTTGGCCTAATCACAATAGGTCTATGAACTGTTGCAAAACTAGAGACTCTGGGAATGTGGCATAGGAAATCAGTTCGGGCTGTAAGGAGGGAGTTAAGGGAGAGAAGGCTGTGTAAAGTGCCACACAGGGAAAACTAGGTGTGGAAAGGGAAGATAGCACTAATAAATGGCCCAAGTCCCATTCTCCACCCTGATAACTGAACCTCATGTGCAGGGAAAAATTGTTTAACCCCACTAAACCTCTTCGAGACTAATTCTTTCATCCCCTTGAATAGAATTATTAAAGTGGGTTTATAAGCTTACAGCACAGACTAACCCAGGCTGACTTGAACTCATGTCTGTCTGTCCTGCCTCCAGTGTCCGTTCTTATTCTACCAGACCAGACCATCTGCCCTGTTTTCATGTACCAAATTAGAGCAGACTTCTAATATGTAAAGTTGTTTTGGTCAGTATCTTCCACTGAGGTGTTGAATAAAGCTTGAAACCAAAACTGTAGATTAGAAGTTTAAATGGTGAATAGAAGGATGGCTTTTCTAGGAAATTTGGATTCATGGATTCTCTTTGTCCACCAAAGGCTTTTACTTCTCTCTCTTTCTTGCTGTTTCTCCCTCCCCTCTAAAATCTGCTCCCTAACTATAATTCAGTCCCAATTCAAAGCTGTACAGCCCAGTTCAGCAGCTACTATGTCCCTGAAAGAGAAGCTACTGAGCACCTCAGATCTGGCCAGTTCAAATTGATATGCACCATACACATAAAACACACACCAGTTTTTATCACTTCATACAGAAAAAATGAACTACCCCATTAAAGATCTTTATATTGACAGCACATTGACATGACTATTTTGGATATACAAGGTTAAAGTCTATCATTAAAATTAACTTCACTTGTTCCTTTTTTTATTTTTTATTTTTTATTTTTGAGACAGGGTCTTGCTTTGTAGTTCAGGCTGGCCCTGAGCTCACTATGTAGCTCAGGCAAGCCTTGAACTCAGCAATCCTCCTGCCTCTGCCTCCTGAGTGCTGGGATTGTAGGCTTGAGCCACCATGCCCGGCACTGTGGCATGTGATACTGATTGCTCGTGGGTGTGAGTAACCATGCCCAGTATTGTCATATGTGGTTACCTGGGATCAACCAGGGACCTTGCACTTACTAGGCAGGCGCTGGAACCACTGAGCTAAATCTCTGGCCCAGTTCCTTTTTATTTTTAATGACACTTATTGTGGTTAGATTGTCAAAAAATGTCCTCCCAGACTGGATAAAGAAGATGTGGTTTTTTTAAATGGAGTATTATTCTGCCATAAAGAATGACAAGATTCATTCATTTATGTGCAATGGAGACACCTGAAGGACACACTAATAAGTGAAATAAATAGAACACGGATATGCAAATACCAGATCTTTTCTTTGATATAAGCACCTGTAGAGGTAAAGGAGCTCTAGAATGTGTGATAGTTTTTGTAGAATGGGAAACATCCAAAAGGAATTTGGAGTGGGAACGTAAAGAGGGGAAGAAATAAATATGATTCTGAAAAGAATAACAGAGTATGTATGTAGGGGGTGGGTGGGCAGGGATGTGGGTAAAAATGGGAATTGACCTGTGTCATATATTGGTACAAATTCCCCAATGTTGTGTGTGATTGTGAGCTGTGTATATAATGTACCAATAAAGTTTACTGAATAATGAAAAAAAATGGCAAAGTTAAAAAAAATGTCCTCCCAAATTTCTTTTTTTTATTGAATTCTTTATTGGTACATTTTATATACAGCTCACAATCATATCCAACAGTGGGGAATTTGTACCAGTGTATGACATGAGTTCTCATTTTTACCCTTATCCCTACCCACCCCACAATCCCCACCCCCTATATACATGTGCTTTCTTTTCAAATCATATTTATTCTTTCCCCTCATTACTTTCCCCTACTACATTCCCTTTGAATATTTCCTATTTCACAAAATCTATCATACATTCTAGAGCAATTTATATCTACTGTCCTCCCAAATTTCATATTTTCAGAGGTGTGGCTTTCACAAGATAATTAGTTCACAGGAGCTACCATCCATGGTCCAACTCATTGATGAGTTCCTCATTGAATGGGCAATTAGGAAGTGGGGCCACGTGACTGGGGGTATGTCTCCTTCCCTGGCCGTTTCTCACTGCCGTGAGCTGACCAGCTTTCCTCTACCAGGACCCTCCACCATCTCTGTCTTGAAGCCAGCCAACCATAGATGAATCCTCTAAAACTATGAGCCAAAACAAATGTCCCCTTAAGTTGTGGGTGTCGAGTATTTTGTCCCAGTGAAGTTGCCTAATACAAGACTGTAACAGAGTATTCAGCAGCTCTGGTTTAAAGACATCTAAGCATGCCTCTGTAAATAAAGGCATTTGATACATTAATTAGTACAAGTCCCAGGGATGAAGCAAAACTTTTTCCTCCTCAGCTGATAGGCAGAAAGCTGCCGCCTGAGATTCAATTAAGACAACTATAATTATTAAGCAGGAGTTTAACATCATGAGGCACCTAATGAAGCTTGATTTTCTCTGGTTGTGGGTCTTAGAGGTGACTGACTTGTTTGTTAATTATCCCAAGTTTTCATCCTGCAGATTATGTTAATAACAGTGTAATTTATATATTAGAAGCATGTAGCCCAGGGTCAACAAAGAATTTCACATTTCTTACACTAAAGGAAATGTAGCTGTTTCTATTCCATTCAGAACTGCTCTCTTTTTTTTATAAGTTAAATATTTATCAAGATTGCAAATTCAGGGCCAGAGATTTAGCTCAGTGGTTCCAGTGCCTGCCTTGCACGTGCAAGGTCCTGCGTTTGATCCTGGTAACCACATACAATGCTGGGTGTGGTGACTCATGCCTATCAACAATCAGTACCACACCCCACAGTGCCAGCTGTGGTACTCACGCCTGTAATCCCAGAACCCAGGAGGCAGAGACAGGAGGACTGCTGAGTTCGAGGCTTGCCTGGGCTACATAGTGAGCTCATGGCCAGCCTGAACTACAAAGTGAGACTCTGTCTCAAAAAAAAGATGGCAAATTTAAAAATGTATCTATTCACAAATTTTGTAATGAAAATTTGCTTCCTTTACAATAGACCAAAAACAAAAATATTTTTATGTAACAGAAAAATATCCATTTTCAACAAAATTTATTTTGATATCTTTAAACATGATTGTGATACAGCATATTATGAATATATAATATCTTTTCAACCTATTTCTCATTTAATAGTTATATTAACAGATTCTTACTATCTCTTAAAAGCAAACTGCTGCAACAGAAAAACAACTTTCAGTATAATTTGACATAATCTTACTTAATTATCAAGCATGTCAGGAAGGGTATTTTTTCCTATATTTGAAGAAAGAAAAATCTTTTAAATATTTCTGCAATAGCTTTTTTTTTCTTAACTGAACCTTAAGGCATTTTGTTTCTCTAAGTACACTGATTAGTAGGCTCTTCTCTTTAGAGAAAAGGAAGAATTTTCCTAAAAGAAATCTCAAATATGTCTAATCACACTACAGATATAGAAGTAAATGTTGACATGAGAAGCTGTGGAATATTCTTATCCCCACCTACTTACACGTCTTTAAATGAGATAGAAATGCCATTGTGAGTGAAAGACTGGTCACACTCAAAGAGCAAACCAATTTGGCCTCAAATTTTCATTTCCAAGCTAACTAGGGATTTTGGCTGCTTTTTCTTATCTAAACCAACCTGGAAATTTTGCCCTATATATGACTATAGGCCAAGTATTCAGTATCATTTGCTATGATAGAAAAATCCAAACAAAACTGAGACCTCATCTTACTCCAGAAAGAATGGCTAGCCTCAAAAGCAAAAAAATAACATATGCTAGAGGTTGTGGGGCAAAAGAAACATTTCTACACTGCTAGTGGAACTGTAAACTAGTGCAAACAAAATGCAAATCAGCAAGGACATTCCGCTTGACCCAGATATACCTCTCATAACTCAAAACAGTTAAGGCATCAAAATCACCTTGTCCTTGGGCTGGGGATTTACCTCAAGTGGTACCGCACCAACCTTGGATGCCACCAACAAGGGCCTGAGTTCGATCCCCAGTACCGCAAAAAATATATATATATATATATCACTTAGTCCTGACCATTCTGCTGAAGAACTGATGTTCTTTTTGTACAATAAAGAATAAGCTCATCACAGCTTCCTCTAAAAGATTACTGTCTCTTGAAAAGTAGACTAGCTCACGTTCTATGAGCAGGAACTACCCAACAGCTCTGTAAAACTATACATATAAAGTAAATTTGTGCAATCATTTTGTTTGCTCTTATAAAAAAATTTGAGTCACAACTCAATGGATAGAGGCACAGGGTAGATGAAAACAGAGTCCACAGTGTGCTGTAAACACCCATATCCATAGTATGCTGTAAATATCCATACTCAAATTTATAGCAGCCCAACTTAAAACAGCTAAATTTTGGAAGTGGCCAATATGTCCACCAGCACATGAATGGTTAATAAAAATGTGGTGTATACATACATAATGGAGTACTAGTCAGCCGTAATCATTTGTAGGAAAATAGGTGCACCCTGACATCATAATGCTAAGTGAAATAAATTAGACATGGGTTAAATAGCACATAATTTTCTTACATGAAAAACATGCAAGTTAAATAATATAAAGAGAAAAATAAAAGAGATGACAGGAAAAAGGGAGATAGACTGTAGAGATGGGAAGGGGATCTGGAAATGTGGAGAGATAGGAGGGAGGGGAGGTGAAGAGAATGTAAACAGGGGATTAAAATGAGATGTCTTTGTATCAATTCCCTATGATTATATTTATTATCTATTACAAATATATTCTAACTAAAAGGAAGGAAGAGAAAAATAAATCTACGAACCAATGGTCTCCTAAAGGCAAGACAAATTCAAAGTTCCTAAGCAGGGACTAAAAACAGGGTTAGCCGGGCATGGTGGTGCATGCCTGTAATCCCAGCACTTGGGAGGGGGAGGCAGGAGAACCACCATGAGTTTGACTGAGCCTTAACTACATAGTGGTATCCTGGCTCATAAAACAAAACAAACAAACAAACAAAGGAGACAGGTTTAGCTGATGACCCCGCGGCTGACACACCATTAGTCCATTAGTTCAAGCCACATGGGCTTGCCTCTTGCACAGGACCCCAGAACAGTGGGGCACGCTGGCAAAAGCAAGAGCCTGCAAGAATGGCCCTGCCTGCCTGAGACTTTCCAAAGGGGCTCCTTTTGCCCCTTGCACTCAGACTCTGTCTGTCATTATGTTCACTTTCCAGATGGGTGGAAGATGGACTAATTGATTTCTCAAATTCACCTTCAAAGACTCTTATCCCTGCTCTCCGCAGAAAGGATACACCCAACTACTTAAACTGAAGTGAAAAATAACCTTGGTCTGAGGTCCCCTAGGAGCCCACTCGAACCGAACACAATGCAAACTCAACAGAGATCTCCTGCCAGCTCTTTTCAATTTTCTTTCCTATGTGTGATATTTTCCATGGATGAGACCAGAGATGTTTGGTTACAAATGATTGTCAGATGTTTAAACAATTTTGTTGCTGAAACATGATAATTTCCAGAAGCTCATTTTCTGTACATGGTATCTGTTGGTAAGACCTACCACAAAGAAAATGACTTGTACAGGAAGAATGGCAAAAGATCTGGAAATTAACGAGGAAACTGGACTATAATATGTCTCAAACAAAACCAAAGAAAAAAATCATTAATAGGAAACAGGCCAGCTTTTAAGGGTCATGGAAAGAATACACATTGGGTTCCAAGCAACTGGCTAAGTTTCAAAGTCAGTAACCTCCAACTTGTCAGGGAGGATTGTAGTTAATGCTGTGAAAGACATGTGCTGAAAGATTTCTAGTTGCCCTTAAATTCCTGAATTTTTAGTCAGGATATCTTACCACACATGTGCAAAACAGAAAAGTCTGCTAAAGTTTAAATGGGTCTGGCTATAAGTAAACCCAATATATAACATCTTAACTCATAAAATCAATACCTTAGGAGGCAATCATTTATATAAAAAATGGATATACTTTAAAATATTTAGCAACATTTTCCCAATTCATATACATATATATGGCTAAGGTTATTTGAAATATCGATATTTGACTATTACACACAAACTTCTGGCAATCTCATGTGATTCAGTCTACACATTTCATTAACAGCATAGGAGCTAAAAAAAATTTAAGAACACTAGTAATTTCTGAAAATTACGAAGTGTAATTTTGTAATTACAAATTACAAAAAAATAAAGATTTTTTTAAAACATTCCCAGATTACAATTCAGAGTCAACAGGAAAACATTTGTTGAACATTTTCCATTTTTATCTATGCAAGTTTTCTGTAGCATACAGTACTTACAGGTATTTTAATCTGTACACCACTATAGATAAGAATAATGAACTATGGATTTCAAAAAGCTAGAAGAAAGGATTTCACCATGAAACAATTATAAATGTTTAAGGAGAAAGATATGTTTGTCCTAATTTAAACCTTACACAATGTACATGTGTAGAAAACCTCATATGAGACCCCATAAATATGTACAATTTTTACTTTGTTATGTATCGGTTAAAAATAGTTTCAATTTAACTTTAAGAACAAAGGAATCTAAACAAGATAGGATGTAGTCAGTGATGACTACGAAATTTGATAAAAATAAATTTGGCAGCCGGGCATGGTGGCTCACGCCTGTAAGCCCAGCACTCGGGAAACAGAGGCAGGAGAATTGCTGAGTTCAAGGCTTGCCTGAGCTACATAGTGAGCTCAGGGCCAGCCTGAACTACAAAGAGAGACCCTGTCTCAAAAATAAATAAATAAATTTGGCAATGCTAGAAGTTAATATACTACACATTTGTAAATTTTAAAGCAGCTTAAATAAAATTAACCTATTAAGCCACATCCCCTTTCTGAAAATGAGACAAAAAGATAAGAGGATGAAGAAGAACAAAAGAAAGATGAACTAAGTTTGACTATCAGAATTTGTACATCCCAATGTGGATTGCTTTTCAAAGGAGTCCCCAGGGGAAGCGATATGTCTACACTACCACATACATCAGGATGTCAGAATTCCTCCTTTGGAACCACTTTCAAATCCAGTACATTCCTTAATAATCATATTCTTCTTTTTTCCTTTTTAAATTCTAAGATGACATGAACAAGCTTCTTGATCTATTAATTTCCCAAGCTTCATCCCAAATGTGTTTGGATTAGTTGCTAAAATACATATATAAAATTAAAAGTCCTTGAGAAAAAGGAAATTTGGCTTCAGTGTCTCTGAAAATATAAAGTAGGAAACCTTAATCTTTTTCAGAATGTGGCAGGAATTCAGGAAAGAATCCCTCTTCATGAGAAGAAACAGTATGAGCACCCAAATATCCAAATATCAATGTCTAAAAAGGAAAGCAGGAAAGGTGTTTCTCTCACAGAGAAGGCCAAGGGTGGAGGGATAACCAAAAGGCTGACTGCTGATGTTTTCAGACTTTATTTTAAACCATTAGACTGTCCAGGTACCACCAAAAAACAAAATAGACCAATCCATAAAATAAAAGTATTTCTTAGCCCCATGTCAAAAACAAGCAAATGTTTACTTTAAGGATGAGAAATGCGAGGCCAGGAATGTAGCACTAGTACTGAGCCTACCTTGGAAACACAAAGGGATGAGAAATACAGTGGACCTGGCATGCAGGAGGATCACAAGTTCACACCCAGTCTAGGCAACCTAACACCTTAGCAAGATTCTGTCCTACGTGGCTCATTGCATTCAGTTTCCCTCTAGGGGAACAGGGGGATGTCATAGTTGAAGATAAGAAAGGGAAGTGAGGGCTTCTCCTGGACAGGGATAAAAGCCATTTGGGGTACCCCATCTCTCCTCATCAATCTGGGAACGCCTCTGAAGGACTTGGGCTGTGTTGCTGTACTCGCCAGAATAGCGCACTCTCAGCACCTGCCAGGCAGCAGACCAGTCCACAGCTTCTTCAGTTGCTAAGACAACAGGCTGTCCCACGGCATCTCTGAGGGGTAGGACCTGCTCTTTGTGAGCCACCAATCAGGCTCTGCCACATGAAGTCCAAGGTCACATTCTCAGGGAGGGCCATGGTAAAAGGATCCCAAGGGGACAAAACGAGCATTCCCTCTCCCTCATCTTGTGAAATGGGCATTGGTAACTAATGCCTAATGTTACAGCTAGGGGAGGAGCCAGGACTCTAAATCAAGGCTTTCCGTGGGCAGCTGCAGGGGAATCTGAAGAAGGGACTATCCCTCACTTGTGCTGGCACATGGGAAGTGCCCGCAGGGCCCTCTCACGCTCTGCTGCGGTGACACTGATGTTGCTGCACGGGCTCTGCAGAAATCTGGTCAACCTGCTGGAGGAGGTGACTGACTAACACCACTGGGGCTGTTCCCTGAGACAGAAAAGAGAAATGCCACAACCACCCATAGGAGGGGACAGGGCAGAGGCCCTGCTGACTGACACACAATGGAGTCTGCTTTACCAAATATAAGTCTTGGGCTGGGGATTTAGCTCAGTGGTTCTGGTGTCTGCCTTGCAAGCACAAGGTCTCAAGTTTGATCCCTGGTACCACATATCTCAATGCCAGGTGTGGTGGCTCATGCCCGTGATCCCAGCACTTGGAAGGCAGAGGCAGGAAGATTGCTGTGAGTTCGAGGCTTGTCTGGGCTATACAGTGAGCTCAGGGCCAACCTGAACTACAAAGCAAGACCTTGTCTCTAATAATAATAATAATGATAATAATGTCTGAGGCATTCGTAGGAAAACAGATATAGGAAAATAGATGTAACCCGAGACCGCAATGTTGAGTGAAATAAATCAAACACGACCACAGATATTTAATTATTTATCTTATATGAGCAACCCAACTTAGTTACTTTTCTCTTGTTGCTGAGAAAAAATACCTGACACCCAAAGTTAAAGGCAGAAAAGTCTATTTAGCGCAGAGTTTGTAGAGTTTTCAGCCCATAATCAGTTAGGCTCCAAGGCAAGGTGGCACATGGCAGATGGGCATCACAGAGGAGAAATAGTTCATGGTGCCCACATGGTACCAAAAGCAACAAGGGAACCTGAACGGCATCTTTCTGCCCTTTTTATCTTAACCAGACTACCAGGATTAGGGTGGTGCCAAACTAATCAGTGTACCACACATCCTTAATCCCAGCATCACACACTCCAGATTTAGCCACCTCTGAACAAGCCACCTATGACTCCATGAGGATTTGGGAGGACATCTAGATCCAGACCATAACACCAACACATACATGAATGAAAGAGCAAAATAAAAGACCAGTCAGGGCTGGAGATTTAGCTCAGTGGTTCTGGCACCTGCCTTGCAAGTACAAGGTCCTGAGTTCGATCCCCAGTAACTACATACAATGTTGGGCATGGTGACTCACGCCCACCAGCAATCAATACCACATACCACAGTGCGGGGCGTGGTGGCTCACACCTGTAATCCCAGCACTCGGGAGGCAGAGACAGGAGAATTGCTGAGTTCAAGGCTTGCCTGAGCTACATAGTGAGCTCAGGGCCAGCCTGAACTACAAAGAGAGACCCTGTCTCAAAAAATTAAATAAATAAAATAAAAGACCAATCAGAGGAAACAGGAAGGTAGGTCTTTTGCAAATGAGAAGGGGACTAACAGATGAAGGGAGGGGAAAGGGGAGAAGAACGGGACATAAAAGGAATGAAGATGTGTTAGGTACACGTACCACCTCCCTGCAGTGAATGTTACCATCATATACCGCGCACATGTACTGGTAAATTTTTTCCATCACTAGTTGTATACGCAGCTCAGAGAGACTTGAAAGAGTTGGTGAAATGCAGCTGTTAGAGGAAGGAAACACTTTTTCAGGAAAAGAGAAGGAGGGAGAGAGAGGGAAGAAGGGAAGGCAGATGAGAGAGGAGGAGAGAAGGAAGAAAGAAAATCAAGGAGGGGGAAAGAGAATGGAAGAAGGAAAGCAAGGAAAGAGAAAGAGAATAAACAAAGGAAGGTGGGGGGGAGGAGAGTGAATAGTTAGCTGGTAGCTGTTCTGCCAGCCCCGCTCTACACAACAGTGAACCGAGAGGGGCTGGACTTTAAGGAAGAAAGAGAGGACGGAGGGAATGAAAGGTCTTCCTGCCCCATGACGGAGACAGAACAACGCCGAGGCTATTTGGCTTTGATGGTCTTCCGGGTGCTGTGTTATGAAACCAGTTTGACTACAATTAATTTTCACTTCCCTGAGCAGCTCTGCCCAGCTGGCTCTCCATTTGTCCCTCAGGAGTTTCTCTCATTCCATTTTTGAATCTTAACAGCTGGAATCTATCTTCATTAGGAGTCGAGCATCTCATTCTGCACGGAGCTCAGCAATGATGTAGCAGAGCAAAGAGTGCTGGAAATAGCAGGCTGGTGCTCTTGAATTTTCTAACAGCTTAAAGTGGCAGCTGTTTCATTCTGTCATTTCCTGACTTTCTTTTCTCTCTGCATAGCTGATCCACCTTACTGATGTTTTAAATCACTCTCTGATAGCACCGAGATGAATTATAGCTATAGGCTTTCAGGGTATTGAAAAGGTAAGAATGCAGATCTCAGATCCACCGGCCTTATGAAGTATCATTCCCCCCAACTTGTCCAGGTAGGTGAGTGTGGTTCTTTGATGTCACCTTTATCCTTTTATCAGGGGTTTTTTAGGGAGGGTTAAATATTTTAGGCAGGGTCTCACTATGTACTTCAGGCTGTCCTTGAACTTATTATTTAGCCCAGGCTGGACTTGAACTGATGGTGATCCTCCTGCCTCAGTCTCTTGAGTACTGGGATTACAGGTATGTGCCACCATGCCTCGTACCTTGTATCCATTTAAATAGTTCCCCAAATACTAAGCCTTAGGGAGGAAAGAATCCAATAGGAACCACCTTCCATAACTCCTGCTCTTCTATTTTTTTAATGTCACAATATTCAAGACAGTTCCTTCATCCCTGAATCAGGATGATCTGCATATTTGGGAAAGAAGTGGAGAGAGGAGAGGATGAGCAGGAGAATCTAAGGAGAAAGCTCCTTCTCAAATGCACTGGTTAGGGGAACATCTCTGCAGCACAGACTGCTTGAGAAGCAGCAGGACACACAGAGGAAGAAGCTGGTTCACAAAGAGATCAGAACTAGACAGTCTGAAGAGGAAAAATGTGTCTCAGGAAACTAGAATGCTCTTGTGGCTCTGCATACAAACCCTTGGGTTCCTGGTCCTAGACAGACCACTTAACCTCAGTTTCCTTGTCCACAAAAGGGAGATGATAATGGTAATGAATTCTTAAGAGCTGCTGTTATAATTAAATGAGTTAATAATTGGACCTGGCATTTGGAAGTGCAAGCCTAGTATTGACTATTATGATCCTACAGCCATAACCCCAAAGCCATCAGTTTGCCACGTTAAGAATGTCTCTGGCAGAGTCATTCCTCAGGTTGAGAAAGTAGGGCACACTTTCTCTTAGTTGTTCCTTTCCTGCCATGGCCTAGCCAGTACACGGGTCTTACTTACTGCGTAAGTAAACAGACTCTTACTTAAAGTTTAGGTTTTTAAAAAAAAAAAAAGCATCAAAACCAATGTCACTTCCATGATAAGACAAGGATGAACATGAATCATCGACCCTTTGATGATGGAGTATCTCAGCAATGGCCTCAGCAGCAGTGCAGGAAGAAACCCCTGAGCATCTCCTCTGCTCCCCATCACTCCTCCTCATAACTCTCAGGGTCCCCCAGTCCCACCAGTGCCACCAAGAGGAGGACGAAGAAACAGGGCCCAGAGGTCCCCACAAGGTTAAGCATCACTCACGGGCACAGTTCAAGTGAGGTTCACTGTCAAAGGTGTGGAGGTACAACACAGGGGAGTAAGAGCAGGTGGGGCATCTCGTGGGAAATGCCCGGGTGGCCACAAGGTGGCCCAGGATGACAGCTATGGAGCGGTCCTCCCATGCCAAGGGACTTCACGTCGCAGTAGGGCTGTGTTGCTGCTCTTCCCCACTTCTGTCTTAATGTCCCTAAAAGCTGTCCCTGTCGATGTTCACACCTTCTTCCAGGGTTCACTGTCTGCGGTCTGCTCTCTTTCCCTGGTCCCTCTGGTCTTTCAACAGATTTCAATTCGCCTTACAACCAGGGACCCCCTCTCTTCCTGTTGACCCCTTCTGGAAAGTGGGCTCCCCTTCCCTAAATCACGTACTCAGGAGACTCTGAGGAAGGGCACATCATGATTCCTTTGGTTTTTAATTTCATCATTCAAGTACGGATCCAATAGAGCAGCACAGAAAAGGACAATGCTTTAGCTCACAGAACCTTCAAAAGTCTCCTGAGCCATGTCAGTCTGACTTTTTGATATTGCATGATTCTGTTATAGAAAACAGACTGGGACATTAAAATTAGGAGAGTTACTGGATTTTAGGGAGTCATTACCCAAAGACAAGTAGACATGGGTTCTGGTCCCAGACCTGACTTACTTGTGATTTTTCGCAACATACTTTTTCAGTGTGGCATCTCCTTATCTATAGAATAAGAAAGCTCTTTCAGGCTTGACACTTGAGTTGATGTTTCCAAGATTTAATGTTGACTAACATGGGTTTTTCATACTGAAGCATTTATGAAGTGAATATTTTCCCCAAAGTGCATGGATTCACATCTTAATCCCTAGTACAGAATATGAGTGACTGTGTTTGGAGATAGAGCCCTTTAAAAGGTCAGACAAAGCAAAATGAAGCATTCAGATGATATCAGGGATGTCTCAGATATGCAAAGAAGGAAGACTTTCTACAGACACAAGAAGCACTCTGGCCACTTGCAAATGAGTGAGGGCTTTGGAGAAACCCTGATCTCTGACTTCTAGTCTCCAGTACTGAGAGAAGATAAATTTCTATTGTTTGAACCACCCAGTCTGGGTACTTTGCTATGGTAGTCCTGGAGAACTACTACAGGAACAGTATCAAGACATGCCCCTTATTCTCACCTTTCCTAATGCAGAGGCATCTATGACTGGACCGTCCCTGGAAGATGTCTGCGGATGTGCACACTCACAATTAAAATTATGTGAGTGTTTGTGCCTGGGATCCTCACTTGCTATTGCAATCAAGTTGATAAATCAAATATTTTTGGGATGTTTATCATGTCCTCAGAGGAGTGATGCCACTTGAATGAATGATAATAACTTTATTTTTAAAACCAAGCAATGTGCAAAATTTAAAACCGTGTTTTTATAGAAGGAAAAAGAAACAATATGAAGAATCCAAAAATAGACCAAAGGCATATGGCGCTGTAGTTCATGGTAAAGGTGGTATTTTGAACAAGAGGGAAAGTCTGGATCTGCTAACTGTTAGAAAGGAAGGCTGGATGCCAGCTGCGTTCCCTCCTCTCGGCAGTGCCAAGATTTAAGCATAAACTATCAAAGACTTAACACAGTAAAATAAACCTTAACATATCAAAAATAAAGCATGAGGGAAGGTAAGAAAAGGCCTTTATAAAAAGAATATAAGTCTAGAGGCTAATCGTTTTTGTAAGTGAAATGTACACATTTTATCTTCTATGTAGAATAAAAGCAGTCTAACAATGTCAAATCAATATTAAATTTTTAGATATATATAACATAAAGGGCCCCTCAATATAAAAAATGTATATGATTAAGAAAAAAATGACAAACTAAAATAAAAATGGTCAAAGAAAACAGTTATTAAATACAGATAAAGTCAAACATAATTTCTTTTTTTTTTTTTTTTGAGACAGTGTCTTGCTTTGTAGTTCAGACTGGCCCTGAGCTCACTATGTAGCCCAGGCAAGGCTCGAACTCAGCAATCCTCCTGCCTCTGCCCCCTGAGTGCTGGGATTACAGGGGTGAGCCTCCACGCCCGGCACTGTGGTATGTGATACTAACTGTTGGTGGGCATGAGTCACCACGCCCCGCATTTCTGTATGTGGTTACCGGGGATTGAACTCAGGACCTTGCACTTGCAAGGCAGGCACTGGAACCACTGAGCTAAATCTCCAGCCGCAAACATAATTTCTTTACATCTATAATTAATAAATGTGATCATTATGTACTGTACATCCACATGAATACAAAAGTGAAAATATCTGTGAAACTGGAAAACATAGTTTGATGATAATCAATACTGACAATATGAGAGAGAGGTTCTCAGGCAGCACAGTGGGGCTACAAACTAATGAAATCGTGAGAGGAAAAAGCAGCAGAAGTCATTAACATTCAGAATATCTTTGGCTCTGTCTTCCCCCTAATTCAGGGGAGATTTACTACAGATACATGCACAAGTATGCCAAGACAAAGTTGGGCCCATTACAGTTAATAATAGCCTAAATAAAGAAAACAGTGTAAGGAAAAGAGAGAAAGAAACTCATCACCAGCATAAAATTGTTAAAAAAATTTTTTCTGTAATTTTGCAAGGCTGCTGAGCAATGAAAATCTCTCCATTTTCTGCTAGGAAGATAGGGAATCATGGGTAATAACATTTGGAAGCTTCCCTAGTTCCACTAGGAACCATCTCAGGAAGTTGATATACCTATGACCTAGCAATTCCAGGCCAAAGAAAATACAAGTGCTAAAATGTCTGTACCTACTGTATGTTCATAAAAACATTTCCCATTGTGGGCTGGAGATTTAGCTCAGTGGTTCTGGCACATGTCTCAAAAGCGCAAGGTCCTGAGTTCATCCCGATAACCACATACAACGTTGGGCGTGGTAACTCACGCCCACCAGCAATCAATACCACATACCACAGTGCCGGGCGTGGTGGCTCACGCCTGTAATCCCAGCACTGGGAAAGCAGAGGCAGGAGGATTGCTGAGTTCGAAGCTTGCCTGGGCTACATAGTGAGCTCAGGACCAGCCTGAACTACAAAGCGAGACCCTGTCTCAAAAAAAAAAAAATTCCCATTGTAAACTCAAGGCAGGAACAACACAAATGTCAACAGATGTTAGAAAGATTTGGTTCGATGTACAGTAGTCCTACAGTGACATACTTCTGAGTTATGGAAATGAATTAACTCAGCTATGTGCTACTATGAGTGCATCACATTAAGTACAACACTGGGCAAAAAAAGGAAGAAACTGCAAAATTCATAAAGTGTGATTCTATTCTGCTAAAGCTTATAATTATAAACTATATTACCGAGAGCCAGAGATTTAATATAGTGGTTCCAACACTGGCCTAGCAAGAGAAAGGTCCTGAGTTTGATCCTGGTAAACACATACAACAATACCAGGCATGGTGACTCAGCCCACCAGCAATCAGTACCCTATACCACAATGCCAGGTGTGGTGGCTCATGCCTGTAATCCCAGCACTCGGGAGGCAGAGGCAGAAGGATTACTGTGAGTTCAAGGCTAGTCTGGGCTACATAGTGAGGTTGGGGACAACCTGAACTACAAAGTGAGACTCTGTCTCAGAGAACTAAAAACAAACAAAAAAAGAGAGAAATAATTATAAACTATATCATTGAGAAATTTATCCACAAATGGTATAAACATAGTTTTTAATGCAAAGAAATTATTATCACAAAATTTAGAGGAACTCAAGTAGTAGAAATAAGCCTGTAACTGAGTAGAAGCCCACTGAGAGACACTAATGTTCTATTTCTTAATCTATACAGACTCTGTGTGTGTGTGTGTGTGTGTTAGCACATTCTATTCTAAACAGCACAGGAGGTAAGTAAAAAAGAAATTTTATCCCTGTAATTATGATATTTGAAACAGGGTCTTGCTATGTTGTTAAGGCTGGCCTTGAATTCATGGCAAGACTCCTGCCTCAACCTCCCCAGTACTGTGATTACAAGCATGAACGACCACACCCTTGGATCTAAATAAACAAACTCCGAGCTTCTGGGAAGAGTTTGTGTAATAAGGGTTCTAACTTCATCAAGTAATTTACTGATGAGATTCTAATTTGAGGGCAGGACAGGGAGAGGATGGAAACAGGAGAAGCAGGGTCTCTAAGGGAGTAAATGATGTGGCCTTGAGGACATGATATCATCTGTCCCTTTGTCTCTGGCTCTCCCTTGCTATCTCTGCTTTCTGATTACCAAGAGGTGAGCAGCCTTTCTCTCACCACACTCTTCTGCCATAATCTACTCACAGGGTTAGAGGCAATGGAGCCAACTGATCATGGACTGAAACTTCTTAAACTATGAACCAAAACAGATCTTCTCTTCCTTTGTTTATATCAGGTATTAACCCAATGATGATATTTAAAAAGATAATGGCACAGCATGCTCTCCCTCTTTTTTTTTTTTTTTCTCATTCTGGGAATCAAATTTAAGACCTAGAGCTTGGAGACAGACTCAGCTCCACTGACCTAAATCCCCAGCCTAGGCACAGCTCTTGAAGCACACACATGAACAATTGTTAAGACATGCATAGTAGAAAAAATTTTGTATGTATAAAAATGATAGATTAGGGAGACAACCCTGATGCAGCCACCTTCCTCCCTCCCATTCCTGGAACCTGGCAGAGGCCCCACTTCCCAGGCCTGCACCCTGAGACCTGTCTGGATACTTGTCTCAGTGAAAGATGCACCAGCCCAGGCATAACCTGCCCCCCACACCAGGGCCACACTCCTTCCGCCATAAGGACCCCAGTCCCTGGATGCATGATGGGCAGTCACGTGCCATACACTGCTTACTCAGACTGGAAGTGCCAAGCTAAGAGGAACTCCAGGCTTCACCTTCACCTTGGACGTTGTCTCCTGGCTTCCAGTGCAGACGCATCAGCCCTCTAATGAAGACCCTTTGGCCTTCCAGCACAGGCCCCACGGCTCCTGGTACAGATTTGCATAGGATGCTGCAGTGAGCTCCAAGCCTTTGACTAGATCCTTCAACGTGAGCTTTCCTCTGTCTGACACTAACCTTTATCTTCATACTAGAGGAAAAGGTTGTAAATGGATCAGTCCCTGTCTAATGATGATGAGTTCTGAATTGGTGGAATCTATGGATATGTTACTCTATGCAGCTAAAGGGACTCTGAAGATGGAGTTAACTGACGAATGTGTGAAATGGGAAGATTTTCCTGTATGATTGGGGCAACAGCCAGGAGATAGGACAGTATAAGCAGGTTAGAGTGATACTTCTTGAAGAACGCAGAGAAGAGATGAGAATCGCAGGTAGCTTCTGAAACCTAGAGCCTTCTGCTCCTGAAAAGTGACCACAGAGAGAACTGATAGGGCAAAGGAGGCTGAAGGAAGACAGGCCATTGCCTGGTTCTTGTGGCAATTACTAGAGAGGAAATACAGTCTGACCTTAAAAGATGTGGCATGTTCTACACATCGTGGGAGATAAAATAAAGATGCCTGAGTTCAAACTCTGTGGGACACAGATATTCCAAAGACAGACTGGGGGTTGGCACCGTATCACAGAGAAGGAGGTTATCAGCCACAAACAGAATTCATGATGAAGATGTAGTCAAAACTGGCTGTCTTAGGGCCGGAAGGTTAGCTCAGTGGTTCCGGCACCTGCCTCGCAGGCTCAAGGTCCTGAGTTCAATCCCCGGTAACCACATACAATGCTGGGCGTGGAGACTCACGCCCACCAGCAATCAACACCGCATACCATATGCTGGGCGTGGTGACTCACGCCTGTCACCCCAGCACTCAGGAGGCAGAGACAGGAGGATTGCTGAGTTCGAGGCTTGCCTGGGCTACATAGTGAGCTCAGAGCCAGCCTGAACTACAAAACGAGACCCTATCTCAAAAATAAATAAATAAATTAATTAAAATGGCTGTCTTAGCTATCAGGAAGAAGCTATCATGAAGAAGAGGGGCAAAGGCGACAGATCAACTTAGGAAGACATATGAGATGTTCCTGGTAGCAGAAGAGATTCAGTAAGTGCTGGGACTGTTTGGATTTATGAGTACTCACAAATCTCCACCTCTATTATAATATGATCTGACATGTATCTCCAGATAACTAGTAACCCTGTGATGTAATATTTACTAATTTCCATGATATAAGCATAGTTCTAAGGCTAATCCTCTCTGGCCTGCCATATCTTTAGGTCAGAAGTACAGTGTCCCTAGACACATTAAAGGATTCCCTTTGTTTAATCAGTATCATCCACCACACTCTCAGTATGAAAGTTCAAGTCAATTACAGATGAACTTAGGCAATAGATTTAGCCATCCTGCAGTGCTGTGAATCCTAGCATAAAGTGTAACCATACTGTGGATAGTACTTACAATGATGTATTAGTGTTTATGCTAGTTTTTGAACTTATACAATTGAACTACACACAAATAAGGAAAAAAATTAACCAGTTTCAGAGAAAAAGGCATAGTGTCATTAACCTGGTTGTTCTGAAGTAGAGTTACAATGGACAGAGTTAAAGAATCAGAAATAAGGTAAAAAATAAAGAAATTTTAAAAATAAAAAAGGAGTAGGTGCATCCAGATCCACAGTTGGGAAGTAAAGAAATACTGTCTTTTGTTGGTGGAATATGAAGCTGAATTTTAAGAGGTGGACATGTGGCTCAGTGGCACAGTGCTTGGCCAGCATACGTGATGCCCTGGGTTTGATGCCCAGCCCCACATATATACACTCAAGCTTAAGTGTGCTGCTTAGAAATGCCCTGGTTCTAAGCAGAGGAAGTGAAAATGGTGAGTGATGTCACCATTTTGGGTGACAGGGAAAGGGCGTGAGAGAAGTAAACTAAATCTGTGTCATATGGCAAAATGTATAGCAGGTTAATCAAATATACTATATGGTTTTTATAATGAGAAATAGAGATGGTACCACACAACAGAAAAGGAATCAGACATGATGACAGCACAATAGTATCTGGGAGTTAGAACTGGAGCTGAGGCAGGTAACAGTGGCTTGTTCTCCCTCTCTCACTTCTAAACATATGCTTCAGTTCTATTTATAAAAGTTTAAAAAGAATAGCTGCCCATTCAATTTAAAGGAAGAATATTTGGGTGCTCAAGGTGTTCAGCTCTCCATAAAATTGAACTACGCTGGAATGACTCATTCTTTGACCATGTAAGAGTATTGAGACCTTAATCTGCTCAATTCCTTTTCCAGCTGCAAGCAGGACACTATGCACCACTAAAAGTGGGTCCCTATACCTACATTGCTCGTGAGCTATTTAGGTACTGACTAGTGAACAAATCACTGAATGTGCCACCTTTTAAAAAAGATATCCAACTTTCTCTCCCCAGGATAACAGCTCTAAAGTACTGGCTGCCTAACTTGGGGTGCTTCATTCTGTATGCGGGGTCTTGCTGTCTAACATGGATTCCATGAAAATGTCCCAATGCACCCTGGTAGTACAGTACCACTTGCACCAGGGTTCGGAGAGGTGATACTTGTCTTTGGCCCAAACCCTTTCCCAGGAGGTCATCTGCATTCTGCATTTAGTCTATCACCACATATCACATCACCAGAGACATGGAAGCTTGCAGCACCCCCTATTTATGCTCTCAGCTTCTGCAAGTCAGAAGTCTGGGCACAGACTGGGGATCACTCTGAGAACTAAAGGCTACCACTGAGTAATAGGCAGTCTTCTACACGGCTGCGTTTGCTTCCTGTCAGCAAAAGAATGTCTCTCTATGTTACTTTTTTTTTTTTTGAACCCAAGGAATGATCTATATCCCTCAGACCCTTTTATTTTTTTTTTCTTACACACCATCCTACTCATTGCCTAAACTGACCTTGAATATGTAAGCTTTCTGCCTCAGCCTCCAGAGTAGCTAGAGTTATAGGCATGCACCACCATGCCTGGCATATCAACTTATTTTAAAGGAATCACCTAATTTTCTTTAATCCACAGTTTATATTAAAACTTTGTCAACTGTTTTTTCCAAAGTGAAGCATTATTGGTACTTTTTTTTTTAAGTTTTTTTTTTTTTTACTTTTTTTTTTAAGTTTTTTAGTTTGAGACAGGGACTCACTTTGTAGTTCAGGCTGGCCCTGAACACACTATGTAGCCCAGGCTGGCCTTGAACTAATAGCTACCTTCCTGCCTCTGCCTCCTGAGTGCTGAGATTACAGGCATTAACCATCACGCCCAGCATTTTGGTATGTGGTACCAGGAATCGAACTTGAGACTTTGCGCTTGTAAAGCAGGCTCTGGAACCACTGAGCTAAATCTCCAGTCCAGTACATTTCAGATATGCATAATGATCCCATTCTTCATAGGGAATTTGCCCCTGTACATGATGTATCTTGCTTCTCTCTTTTCCATTCCCCCTCTGTCTAACCTCTCTTCTCCTTATTTACAAAAGCTGTTTCCAGTGCTCGCTTCGGCAGCACATATACAAAAGCTGTTTCCATTTTCCTTCTATCCTCTATTTTATTATCTCTTCTTTCCTCCCCTCCCCCCCTTGTTCCCCTTTTCATTTGAACATTTTCTTCCCATTTCCCAATATATCTACTATACAATTTAGTCCTTATTTCCACCTGTCAACTATTCTACTAGCACTTTTTTTGTGTGTGGAACTGGGGATCAAACTCAGGACCTTACATTTTCCAGGTAGGCAGCAGAATCGCTGACCTTCTTCCCTGCCCCTAATGGCACTATTATAGGTCCAGGATTTTACTCAGGATTATATCCAACATAGGTTTGTCAGGTCTCCTTGCTCTTCTTCAACCAGTTCTAAATCTTTTATGCTTCTGACATATTTAAAGAGAGCATGCCAGTTACTTAGTAGAAGTCCCCTCTGTTTGGTATTTCCTCATAATTACATATAAATTATATATTTTGGGCAGGAATAACAACACACTTCCATGAAGTGAACCGTTGATGGAAGGGCCTCATGGCTAGTAGCCAGTAGTAGCCTTTAGTGCCAAAATTATCCCCAGATGAGTCCAAAAGTGATTCCACATTCTTCTAAGAGCATCCAATTAGGAAGTAGACAATGTCTGTTTGTCCTACTGCTGATGATGTTTTAACTTTTGTAGATAGTGTTTGTCTGACTTATCAACTATAAATTAACTATATATTTGATATTAAGATGCTTGGGGAGGTAACTCTGAAATGACATAAATATCCAATTCCTCATCAAAATTCCACCCTGTGTTAGCATCTGTTGATGAGCTTCCATTAATCAATTATTACTGTAATGATTACAAAATGGTCTTAATACCATCGCTCCTTCTACATTCACTAGTTGAAGAAAAAAACATCTTCCCTGTTCATCATGTACTTGTTTGTAACATATATGAGATCAGACATTTAGTCAAAGATCCCTGGTTCCTTTTAGTGGGAAAATAGCATTGAGAACCCGGGCACTAGACAGTTACGCTAACCACTAAGCCAAAATTATTTCTAGGCTTTCACAGACTATAACTAAACACACATACACACACACACACGGCCTAAACATATTTTAAAGTCAGTTTATCTATATGTATTCAAAATTATGAATTCATATCAACATTTTCAATTCCAAACAGTATCACAGGGTCTTTTCCAACCTTTGTTTTTCCATATTTATAATTGTCTTCTCATTAGGAAACCTGAATTTCATTATTCTTTCCTTTAAGACATCCCAGTGAACTACATAGCGAGACCCTGTATCAAATACAAACAAACAAAAAACAATAAAAAGGACACCTCAGTGTGTCATTATCTCATAGCCTCTCAGGCTGCCTTCTAGCCAGCCCCAATCATGTTGCTGAACAGCTTCAGTCCCTCTAAACACACTAGTCACACCAGTCATCCTCAGCCCTCACCATCCTAGCCACACTGGCTGATTCTTTCACCCTGGTTGGGCCCATTCTTTGCTGACTATGTTGGGTGCATCAACCAAAAAGATAATGTTACTGAGCATGGTGGCATAGGCCTATAACTCCAGCACTCTATAAGGCTGAAGCAGGAAGATTGGAAGCTTCAGACTCATCTGGGAAATTTAGCAACTTAGTAAGACTCTGCCTCAAAATTTTAAAAAAGAAGAAAAGGAAAAGGAAAAACATGTGGGCATGTGGGACACCTCTCTAATCCCAGCAACTAGGAGGCTGAAGCAGGAAGATCTCTGTGAGTTCAAGACCAGCTGGAAGAAAAGAGTGAGCTCCTGTCTAAAAAAAAAAGAAAGAAAAAAAGATAAAATGTAATGTCTTGGTGGCTGGAGGTATAATTCAACAATATAATGTGTGCTTAGAATATACAAAGCTTGGGTTCAATTCCCAAAAACAATTTTTTTAACCTAGATAGTGCTACCCTGATAAATAGTCTATTACTAAAGAATGAAAAGACATCAATGGAACCAGACAGAGAATCCAGTAACAGACCTAAATATATGTGGCATCTTAGCTCATACTAAAGGTGTCTTTTTTTTTTTTTTTTTTTTTTT
>PVIC010007509.1:40252-51058 GCA_004025085.1 Thryonomys swinderianus | reverse complement strand
TGTGATGAGGGGAAGGAATAAATATGATTCAGAAAGAAAATAAAAGAGCATGTATAAGGGGGGACGAGGGGGGAGTGGGTAGGGATATGGGTAAAAATGAGAATTAACTTGTGGCATATACTGGTACAAATTTCCCAATGTTATATGTGATTTTGAGATGTATATAAATTGTACCAATAAAGAATTCAATTAAAAAAAATTGCCAAGCATGGTGGTGGCACGCCTGTAGCCCCAGCACTCAGAGGCTAAGGCAGGGGAATTGCCATGAGTTTGAGGTAACGTGAGCTACATAGGGAGTTCAAGATCAGCTTGATCTACGTAGTGAGACCCTGTCTCAAAACAACATTAAAAACAATACAAAACAAAAAATAAGACAAGTAACCAAAACTTATGAATTATTTCAGAATATGTCATTAAGAGTTTCTGATTACAGTCGACTGTAACTGAAACCGCAGACGGGGACCACAACCCACCTCTTCTGCACGTCTACTCGCTGAGGGAGTCTGCAGGAGGGCAGCTGCTGCCACAGTTTGCTGAGGTGCCAAGCACCAAGCTGTCTTGTGTCCTGTGCCCTGATCCTCTGGGTTCTGTCAGCCCAGCCCGGGAGAAGGTCCAAGGACAGCGTTCAGCGCTGTTCAGGAAGCCACCGGAAGAGCTCCCCTTGGTAACTTGAATTCAAGAGGGGTTCTCCTGCGGGCACAGCCTCGCTCTGATCTGTCTCAGGTGCACCTCCTGCCAGAGGGGCCGGGCTGCTGCCAGGGAGGCTGTGCCCCCACGGCCATGAGCACAGGGTGAGTGTCTCAGCGCTTAGGCTGAGTTACAGGCCATTCAGCCCACGCCCTTGATCCAATGGGATAAACGAGGACCAGAAGGAGCCCTGCACCCCAGGTGGGGCACCAGCCACTCTGCTGCCTTCTGCAGCTTTCCTGAGACATAGTACAGCCGGCTGCCCACCCTGCGCGGCACCTGGGCCCGGATGGCCACCTCTCCACTGCCCAGACAGATCACAGACCGTCCGACTGAGGGCACCGAACTGCAAGGTGAGCAGAAAAAGTATCCACTGTTCCAATCTGATTTTATTGAAAAGGAAACATACAAAAATCATGTACAAAAAAAATTAACCAAACATGTACAGAAAATTCATTCCGGTATCTACAGCAGCGCATGTACAGTATTTTACAGGCTGGGCCATCCCTCCCCACTCCCAGACTCCTCCCTCCGCTGAGATCCCCCCTCCCTGACTCCCCGTCTCCCCCCAGCGCTTGGCCCTGGGGACTAAGGCTGGGGCAGCTTCCGCCAAAATCTCCCACCCCCCAAATGAATGCCAGTGGTCACACGTGCTCTCTCTAAACCTATGCAATGGGACTGATGGGGTCGGGGCGTGGTCACGGGCAGAGCACAGGATTCACAGTCTGGGCCCCTCCTGGCCACCCCCAGATGAAGGTGAGGCAGGTGTGCCCACCACCCACCAGCCAGCGCAGGGAAGGCTGGGCGTGGCCTGGGGAAGCCATCAGCACTCCTCTGACTCCAGGAGGCCAGTGGTCATGTTTGGCTCATTTGCTCTTCACAGGCCCCCTCCCAGGAGGAGGGGGGGAAGCACCAGGGGCCTGAGGGCAGGCCCAAAGTAAAGGAGCACTGGGGATGCCCCCAGTGTCCCCCCTGCAGCTGGAACGGGCAGCCAGCACCAGCAGCCTTTCCTGAGATGGCGGTGGGCGGCAGAGGCGGGCGGCTCAGTCCCCACTTCCTCAGCCACCATCGCCTTCCGATGCCGAGTCCTTCAGCCCTCTGTCCTGGCTTTTGGCCAGGGCCTCAGAGCCCACATGTCCATTGGGGCACCCAGGCGGACCTGGGCTGGAGTGGCTGCCCAGTCCACCCCGGGACAGGCAGGGCTGGTAGTCCAGTATGCTACATGGTGCAGAAAAGGTCCCCCGAGCTGGCCAGGGTGTCAGGAGGCGGGAGGGTCCTGCCCCCCAGGTCCCCGACTTCCACCAGGCAGATGCAGGCACCTAGTTGGGCTCCATCTCGGGGGCTCTGTGGCCCCTGGGCAGGGGTAGGAGTCCCATGATGAGATTGTACAGGACTCTCCAGGGTGACGGGCGGTGTCGCTGCTGGTCTTCTTGTCTCTAGGGAAGACAAAGAAGGGACGTGAGCAGGGACCTCCGTGGTGACACAGGAGCGCGTGACCAGGGCGAAGGACGTTGAGGACCTCGCTCAGCTCCTGGAGGGCATGGCACCACCACCACCCCTTACCCAGCTGCCCTCCAAGGCCCAGGCAGCCTCTCTAGGAACAGATGTGTGTCCTGGAGGGAAAGGCTGGGGGCCTGGCCTGAGCACATGCCCTGCACGCTAGCTCCACATGCCAGCTGTGACCTTGTGACTGTCCCTATCCCTGTGTGCCAGGCAAGAAAGCCCCCTTAGGTCATTCGGGGCTGACCGGCTCTCACCCTGCCCTCTTAAAGGCTGGCAAGACAGAGTGAGGAAGGTGGATGCCCAGAGCCTCGGCAATTCCAGGCAAGACTGGAGGGAGCTAGGAGAAGCTCATCTGCCCAGAGGCTGTGCCTTTCCTGGGACCCTCTCAGGTCCAATCGCTGCCTCTCCTCCCACCCACCAAACTGAAGGCGATACTAAAAAGGAGCCAGCTCGCCTGCCCTGTCTCCCCTATTCCCACAAGCGCAGAGGAAAGGCTGCCTCCTATAGCCATAAATGAGTGAAGCCAATGATCCCACAGGGACCTGGTAGTGGACACCTGGCACGAGCTCCTGCCACCTCAACATTGCCTTCCAGCTTCTGAAGCCAAGAAGAGGTGGCAAAGGAGGCCCAGATTAGAAAACGTGCCATCATCAGCGGTTGTGAGATGCCATTTAGTGGGGAAGAACCCAGTGCTGCTACGTGGGCACAGGGTGCAGCGCACGGATTTTAAGCAAGATAGATTCACATGCGCCCTAATCTTAGCCAGGCCGCACCCCAGTGTTCTGAGAGGCTAAAGAGGGAAGATCACAAATTCAAGCCCGGCCTGGGTAATTCATTGAGAGCTTGTCCCAAAATTAAAAAAAAATAAAAATAAAAAGGATAGGGGATATCCGTCAGTGTGAAGGCCCTGAGTTCAATCCCAGACCAAGGAGGTAAAAAAAAAAAAAAAAAAAAAAGCTCCTCAGTACGGTCAAGGAAAAGATGACTAGGAAAGCAAAGTCTGCAGAGCCTGCGGCATAGTATACAGCAGAGAAAAGCAGAGGGAAAGCGCCGCGCAGGCGGATGTGGCGGGACACTGGGGAGGAAGCTGTGGAGAGGGCCCCTGAGGGAGATCCGCCAAACTAACCGCGCCCCCGCGCCCTGGCCACAGTTCCCGGCCCGCCCACCAAGGGCTGGGACCGCGGAGCGGCACCTGCAGGGCCTGGGCCCGCCGGAGGGGCGAAGGGGGCCGAGCTCTGTGAATATTTTTTATTTTGCTCTTCGCTGTTTTTTCCCCACCTGCAAACAATGCAGGCGTGACGTTCAGAAGAACGGGCCGGGAAGTGGGCGTAGGGGTTGGCCCCAGGCCGCGGGTCACAGCCCGGACGGGGCGGGGCGGGGCGGCTGGGGCCTTGGAGCCGGCGGCGGGGGGCGCTGCGGAGGCGCGGACGGGCGGGAGGCGGAGGCAGAGGCGGGCGCGGCCGCAGCGCGCTGCTGACTCATCTGCTATAAATAGCCCGGGATATAGGAGCTGCTCCGCCGAGCGCCGCCCTCAGTCCCCGCGGCTGCGGGCCACGCGAGCGTCGGGCAGGGCCGTGCCAGCCGCGGGCCAGGCCTCGCTGGCGTCCGGGCGCCCCGCCCGCCGTCCCCGCCGCGACCCCGCCGCGCGGGCCAGCAGCTGCCACACATCTGGCGGGGGCGCCTGCAGCCCCTCCCGGCGGGAAGTCCCACCTGCTGCCCGGCCTCCCGCACTCACCCTCCGCTCGTACTGCGCGTTGAGGTCGTCCGCCATCCGCCGCAGCTGGGCCCCGATTTCCCGGGCCCACTGCTCCTCCTCTCCCCGGACCCCGGGGGCCGCCTGGGTGGGACCGCCCGCCAGGGCCTCCGGGGCACTGGACACGGGCGACTCGAGGTGCTGCTCGGCCGGAGAGAGGGGCGGCTGAGGACCTGGGGGAGGCAGAGGGGCGTGGTCACCACCTGCCGCGCGGGGCACCCGCAAAGGTCGGAGGAGAACCCGGGGCGCAGGGCCTCGTACTCCACAGCCGCCTAGTTCCCCCGCCCCTCCCTCGCTCCACTTCTAGCGATTCCTTTTATCCCCCTCTTAGAGCCAGAAGGCTCCGCCACACAAGTCAACCAGGGAAGGTCCTGGGGAGGCGGCCCGGGGCCCCCTGTCTACCAGGTACCTCCCCAGAGCCGTCAGTCTGGAAGTCCTTCCTCTTATCCACCCTAAGTACCTCTTTCAGAATAGGGCCAAATCTCGCCGCTGTATTTGGGAGATAGGCAAACTGACCCCCCCCCCCAGTGGCCAAGGTCACACAGGGATACAGTGACTGACCCCACCCAGAGTCACAAGCCTCAGGTCTCCTGCCCTCTGGTGTCCAACCACAGTGCTGCCACACCTCCGGATGTGGCAGAGGCCGGGAGTCCAGGCCAGACGGCCGCCGAGAGCGAGGCCTGGGGGCTGGGATTCGGGGGGTCTGTCCTGTCCCCACCCCTTCCAAGCTTTGCGGAGTCACACCGAGTCCTGGCAGGAGGGCTCCCTAAGGCCCAAGACCAGGACCTCAGCATCTCCGTCCGTGACTTTCCTCAGAATCCCGGGTACCCAGCAGAAGGCCAGGAACTGAGCGTGGGAAGTTTTGCCTTTCCTGACGGCCTGGGCTCCGGGGACAAAAGGGGAGCTGGGAAGGGAAACCGGGACGGTCAGTCCCCGACGCCAGGCACCACAGGGTTAACAGCCCGTCAGGCTGGGGACCTTTAACCCTTCCCTACCCAGGACTCACCCTTTCCCCAAGGGGACTTTCCCAACACAATAGCCCCTCCTCCCTTCCTTCTCCGGGCTGCGGCCCGGGCCGTTCCGGCCAAAGAGATGCAAATAAAGGCCGAAGGCCCCTCCACCCTTCCCCGAAGTCTGGAGAAGATCCTCCTACAATGCCCACGCTCCTTCCTAGCGCTGTCCTCCAGACAGAGTCTGGGGGACCCCAACTGGGGGAGGGGAGCTGGGAAACAGCTGTTGCCCGAGGCCCGGAAAAGGCCGTGGGCTGCAGTTCGGTTATTGCAGTCAGATCCCAGGAGGGACTTCCCACTCAACCTCCCCTCCATCCCCGTCTCCCACTCCAGCTTCCTGCTTCTCTAAACACAAAGAGCACGCTGGCCACACCCTCCCAGGGGCCCTCCTCCGCCGGCCACCTCCCCTCCGACCCCTCTCTAGTTCCTCCAGTCTGCACAACCCCGACTTTCCCTAGCTTCCCGTCCCGGCAGTGGGGCGGGCACTCACCATCAGGGCGCGGGCCTCGGGGCCGGGTTCGGGGACCCCCAGGCCAGCGGGGGCCCCCCAGGGCGGCTGTGAGGGCTGGTGGGGCGGTCGGGGCGCAGAGGTAGGCGGCCGGCAGCAGGGCAGGCGTGGCGGGGGCGGCAGGCAGGCCGGGCTCACAGAGACCACAGGACACAGCTGAGGGCACGAGGCGGCCGAGGGGGAAGGGGCGAGGGCCGTCGCGGGCCAGGCCCTCTACGGGCTCTGGAGAGCTGCCCTCCTGGCGTGCACGGGCCATGGCGCTCCCTGGGGCCTGCGGGACACAGGTGAAGTCAGCAGGAAGCAGGCCACGGGACTCTGCACACTCTACCCCATTCTGGCTGGACCCTGATGGAGGGAAGGCAGGCGTGTGGCATCACGAGGCCCACTCAGCTAGGGGGTGACACTGGGTTCTGGGGGCCAGGAGGCTCCAGGTGCGTGGTGACAAGTGGGAGCCACAGGTCCCCCAGGTGGAGGGGGTGTGTCTGAGGGTGGTGACAACCCTGTCATGCAAACTCCGTGCAAACTCTGTTCCTGGATTCACACAGGGTGTGTAGTGGGGACAGCCTTCCCAGCACTGACAGCCACACACAGGGCAATGAGGGCCTCTCCAGACACACGGGGCTCACACAGGACCTGGATGGGAAGGCTTCTGGGGCATGTGTGGAGCATGTGTGGAGGGTACATGGTGCAGACACTCCAGGACACCCCCAGAACCGCCAGCCTGGCCACCCGTTTGGACACTGAAATGTCCCAGTCGGGAGCACACAAGTACACTGCTGGGGCGATCCACCATCCACCCCTCCATCACTGACACACACGCAGACTCAGAGCCCTACACACTGATACACAATTGCTACGGCCCGGACACACGGAAGGCAGCCATCACACGCACAAGCAGAAACAACACCAAACAGGCCCCCTTGAGTCTCCAGCACGGTGGTCCTCTCCACTCGTACACACGCACCCCAGACCCCAGAAGACTCTCACACCAACACAGCAGATCAGCACCTCCAATACACATCTGAGTGTCACCAACTCTCGGGCCCAGGACACACGGAAATCGGGTACACACATGTCAACAGACCCAGACGCGTCACATCACCACACATGCCAACAGCACAGTCACAGCAGCGGAGCAGCAGTACCAGCCCTCCGCCTTCCCTTCCAACCCCAAAACACTGTCACCAACTGTCAGCACCAGCACACACACACTCACACTCCACAGCTAACTAATCCTGCACAGCCCAGCACACGCACCTACAGCGCTGGCAGAAAACACTGGTCTCACGTGACTGACATAAACACTACACACAGGCAGCCACATGACACACATGAGCCAGCCGATCACAGTGACAAGCCCCTCAGACCCAGGGCGGGGGCAAAGACACACACACACACACACACACACACACACACGGCTCAGACAGGCTGCCAGCAAGAGCCACTAAATGCACTGCATAGACCCCGCGGAGCTCCGTCCCCAGATCCCGGCAGCCAAGCCGAGTGCAAACCGAGACAAGCCCCCGCCACACGGCACACACAACTCAGACACCTGGACAGAACACAGCAGCCCTGGCAGCCAGGCACAGCGTCACACACACTGGCGAAGACACATGCCCCGGAGACAGACACATAACCGCAGACGAGAGCCCACACGGGCAAGACACGGCACACACCGACACCGCACACGGATAAACACGGGCAGCTCGCTCAAGGAACACAAACAGCACAACTACGCACACTGGCACACGCAGGCGACAGACCTGCAGGCTCAGCCCGAATAGCACACGCAGGCAACTCTCACGGAGAATCACACACACAGGTGGACCCCACCCGTGAACAGGAGCCCGCACAGACACGCGGGGACTCACGCATACGCCCCGGCGGGTCACGAATCCCCACATTCCTCCGGATGGGGAACACGGCTCCCTGCAGACCCAGCACAAACTCGGAGCCAGACACACGCACACACCCAGGCGAGACACCTGCAGATCCACAACCCCGCACACGCGCGCTCCCACGGCGGTCCCAGACGCCCCTCTGCTGTCACAGCCCCCCCCCCACGCCGCCACGTGCGTCTGCCCCGCCCGCCAGACAAGCGCGGGGCCAATAACCGGCTGTTGCTGGGGCGCAGCCCCCGCCCGCAGGAGCCGCAGATTCCGCGGCCCGCGAGCCGCCCCCTGTCGCCGCCCCCAGCGGGCGCGCGCCCTGGGTGTGGCCGCCCCTCGGTGCCGCCCCTACCCCCAGGGGTTCGGAGGCCCGGGGCAACCCCGGGTGGACTCTTCCCCGGCCGCACTGGCCACCAGGGGGCGCTGCTGGGCCCGCACCCCATTGTTTGTAAACAAACCCGCCAGACCTCTGAGGCACCTGTGCGCCCAAATCGGGCGCCCGACGGCCCTAGCGCTTCCCGCGCAGCGCCCCCAGCCTAGAGCACCCAGGAAGGCGGGCGCGGGGCGCAGTGAGGATCAGCGTCCGCGCTGCGCTCTGAGTGCAAGCCCGTCACCTCCTCCAGGGAGCCCGCCCGGCCTGGCCTTCGCCGCTTCGGGGACGCGTCGGGGTACACACTCACCCCGGGGACATGAACACTCCAGAGGGGCGGCAAGGGCGGCGGGCGGCGGGCGGCGGGCGGCTTCCTTTAGGAGGGCGCGCCCGCCGTGGGCCGCTGGCCGCGGCTGCAGCTGCTGAGGCTCCCGCTGCCGCCGCTCTAACTGCACTGGCGGCCGCGGTCGTTGCAGCTTCGGGCCAGTGGCGCGTCCGCGTCTTGCCGATCGCCTCGCTGCCGTCGCTTCCAGGAGCCCGCTCGCATGTGGTTCGCGCCGAGTCTCAGGCCGCCCGGCGGATCCCGGGCCGCTAGGCGGCCGCCCCGCCCCGCTCCACTCCGCCCCCGCCCGGCCGGTCCCACGCCCCGCCCCCGCGTGACGCCACGGCCCGCCCGCCCGCCGGGGACAAGTCGGGACTTGCAAGGCTCGCCGCGCCCCCTACCTCCGCGCGGGGGGTTTCCCTGCAGCCGGGGCGGGGCCTGGCCCGGAGCAAGGAGGCGCGTCAAAGGACAGCGGGACTCACTGACACACTGACACACTGACTGGGACCCACACGCGGGCTCACTGGCTGGCTGGAGCTCCGGGGTACACAAAGTCACGTGCTGACACGACCCGGGGCCCGAGGACGCGCACACCGACAGACTGACAGGGTCCCTGGACACACAGACTGTCACAAGGGTAGGGTCACACGTGGCTGCACAAACGTCCACGCTGCTGAGCCCACCCAGACCCACAGACTGCTTGCACGCATCTCCACTGGGCAGGCTCCCAGCGCGCACAAGTGCTGGTCCGGGCACACAGTGCCAGGATTGTCAAGAAGGAGGACTTCCCAGCAGGCACAGCTGGACACCCTTCTGCACACAGGAAGAGCCGGATGCACAGTCAGACACCTGTTCCAGAAACCTGGACACAGAGCCCGATCCCAGTGCGCTCCTACAGGACACACGCGAGCACCCCACACACCCCTGCACCAAAACACTGAGGCTGTCAGAAACTAGCCTCAGAGCCTACTACAGCCCACACAGAAGACACTGACCCCAACGTGCTGTCATATGGTTACACTGGCGACCGCACACTCTACAGCATCCACACCTGGCCACGCTCCCATCAATCTGGCTGTGGACCCGTGGAAGGAGGAAGCCCTAGGCACCTGGCACGGACATGCCCGGGCAGCCCCCGCACCCAATTCCATCCTGTTGGCTGCTTTCTGTTCCCTTTCTCTTTTCAGTTTCTCATTGTCATTTCCCTCCCCTCTCTGACTGGGTGACTGTCCCTCCCCCAGCACCCTGCCCTTCTGTCCAGCTTGCACTTTCCATTCCTCTGCCTCTCAAACCAGATCTCTTCACCAGTGGGTGAGTCGCTGTGGGTGCCCAGGCCTGAGCCGGCAGAAGAAGGACGTCAGAAGGTCTTGTGGCAACGCAAGCCGGCGCAGTCCCTGAGACTCAGCCTCCTCTAGGGCCAGACCCCTACTTTTCCCTAGAGCCACAGCAAATTCACATCTCACCTGAAATCTCCCTTCCTTCCTCTTTCCTCGTCTGTTGTTTTGGTCTTGTTTTTGGTGCCTAACATGGAACCCAGGGACTCTGGCATGCTAGGCAAGCACTCTGCCCTGAGCTGCACACCAGCTGCTCCAGTGCTCACAGGCTGTGGGTCAGGAAGGGTTCTGTATCAGACCCAGGGTGGCTAGATGCTCCACAAGTGCTGCCACCGGGCCACACCACACACCCAGTCCCACTGCTTTTCATCACCTTTATTTTTTTTGAGACAGGGTCTCGCTTTGTAGTTCAGGCTGGCCCTAAACTCACTACGTAGCCCAGGCAAGCCTGGAACTCAGCAATCCTCCTGTCTCTGCCTCCCGAGTGCTGGGATTACAGGCGTGAGCCACCATGCCCGGCACTGTGCTATGTGCTATTGATTGTTGGTGGGCGTGAGTCTCCACGCCCAGCATTGTATGTGGTTACCGGGGATCGAACTCAGGACCTTGTGCTTGCGAGGCAGGCACTGGAACCACTGAGCTAAATCACCAGCCCTTCATCACCTTTATTGAGATGCATTAACGCACAGTCACATTCACTCTGCTTAGGTGGTCTCTCTAATGAGTCGGGGCAAAAGTAGAACTCACCGACACAACGGATATTTATTCATTTTTCAGTGCTGGGACTCAAACTCTGGCTTCACACACACTAGGGGAGGGCTCTGAACCCCACAGTCATCAAGATATACACTGTTGGGCCAGAGATTTAGCTCAGTGGTTCTGGTGCCTGCCTCACAAGCGCAAGGTCCTGAGTTCGATCCTGGTAACCACATATAATGTTGGGCATGGTGACTCACACCCACCAGCCATCAATACCACATACCACAGTGCCGGGCGTGGTGGCTCACGCCTGTCATCCCAGCACTCGGGAGGCAGAGGCATGAGGATTGCTGAGTTCCAGGCTTGCCTGAGTGACATAGTGAGCTCAGGGCCAGCCTGAACTACAAGGCAAGACCCTGTCTCAAAAAAAAAAGATATATACTGTTTCAGTCTTAACAGATTGATTTCTCTTGTGACTCTCTGTAATCATCAACTTCTACCTGTGGCTCTTGGCTCTTTTCTTTTTCTGTTGTGTTTTTTGGGCTTCTTTTACTTTATTGAGACAGGATCCTCCTGTGTACTCCAGGGCAGCCTTGAATAATATAACTCAGTGTGAGCACTTGCATATCAACCATGAGGTCCACTGCTTGTCCCCAGTTCTGCAAGAAGAAAAGAAAATTATATATATATATATATATATATATATATATATATATATATATATATATATA
>PVIC010007509.1:18438-40152 GCA_004025085.1 Thryonomys swinderianus | reverse complement strand
CAGGAGGCCGGAAGGTTGAAGCAAGTCTGGGATACATCGTAACTATGAATTATATAGTAAGAGCCCTTCTCTAAATAAATAAGTAAATACAAAATCAGATAGTGGGGCTGAAGGGTTAGCTCAGTGGTTCCAGCGCCTGCCTTGTAAGCGCAAGGTCCTGAGTTCAATCCCCGGTAACCACATACAATGCTGGGCGTGGAGACTCACACCCACCAACAATCAATACCTCATACCACAGTGCTGGGCGTGGTGACTCACGCCTGTCATCACAGCACTTGGGAGGCAGAGACAGGAGGATTGCTGAGTTCGAGGCTCTCCTGGGCTACATAGCTCAGAGCCAGCCTAAACTACAAAGCGAGACCCTGTCTCAAAAAAAAAAATCAAATAGTGAAGTCAAGGAGGGGTATTATTTTGTGAAAAGAATTTATTAATGTATAAGTGGATAGTAAACTGCAAAAAAGATATCTTTCTGCTGGGCCTGGGGGAGGATGCCTGTAATCCCAGCACTTGGGAGGCTGGGACACAGAAATTGTGAGTTCAATGCCAGTCTGGGCTATATAGCAAGATCCTGTCTAAAAGAACAACAACAAAAACCAAAGATAAATTTCTGGCTGTAGATCAAATTGGAGAAATGTTGATTTAGATTTACTAAATGAGATCACGCATGGAAGTCATTTAGTGCAGTGTCTGACAACAGTAAGCGCCTAATAAATGTTTGCTGATATCATTAGTGTCAGTAATTGCTGGCAGGGCTGCCTGTGACTGACAGTGTGGAAGCTGGATGGGGCGGCTCTCTGCTGGCTCCAGGTCTAGCCTGGACCTCTTCCATCCAATCATCACCCTCAAACTGCCTGGGGCAGGGCACAGGGACAGACAGACTGTGCCAGAATGCTCTGAAAAGAAAATGGGTAAGGCCAGGTGTGGTGGCTCAAGCCTGTAATCCCAGCACTCGGGAGGCAGAAGCAATAGAATTGCTGAGTTACAGGCTTGTCTGGGTTACATAGTGAGCTCAGGGCCAGCCTGAACTACAAAGCTAGACCCTGTCTCAAAAAAAAAAAAAAAAAAAAAAGAGAGAAAGAAAATGGGTAGGAACCCAGGGAGAGAGGCATAGGGCAGCAAGCCTCGTCTCTGGGAGGCAGAGGCAGGAGGATTGAAAATTCAAGACCAAAACCCGGCATAGTGGTGCCTGTTTGTTGTCATCCTAGCACTCAGGAGGGTAAGACAGGAGGATCACAGTGAATTCAAGCCCACCCTGAAGGACATGAGGAGACCCTCTCTTGAAAGAATTTTTAAAAACCGATGGACAGGGCCGGAGGATTAGCTCAGTGGTTCCAGCGCCTGCCTTGCAAGCGCAAGGCCCTGAGTTCGATCCCCGGTAACCACATACAATGCTGGGCGTGGAGACTCACGCCCACCAGCAATCAATACCACATACCACGGTGCCAGGCATGGTGGCTCACGCCTGTAATTCCAGCACTCGGGAGGCAGAGACAGGAGGATTGCTGAGTTTGAGGCTTGCCTGGGCTACATAGTGAGCTCAGGGCCAGCCTGAACTACAAAGCGAGACCCTGTCTCAAAAACAAAACAAAACAAAACAAACAACAAAAAAAAACAATGGACAGCAGAGGGGCAGATACATGTGTAAGGCTTGACGGCTGGCAGGTGAGGAGAAGGACAGGCACTTAGCATGGTCACAGGCCCGATCCTTCCCATCATCTGGTCCTGACCCTGCTCCAAGGCCTGGATCTCGTTACCCCAAGGCCAGGAGCCTCACAGTCACTGGTGTCAGGAAGAAATGAACATCCTGAATGTGGTGTGAAGCAATATGGAGAGGTTGAAACTGCATACAAGTTCAAAGTTAAAATTATTCAGGCAGTGACTCAAAGTTTTTGGCTCCTACCTAAGGCCAGAGGGAAGGAATAGGTCCAGCTCTGCTTCTGCCCCGCCCCCAGCTCACACTCTTCTTCTTTCTCTTTTTCTTTGTTTTTTTGGACAGTATCTTGTTATGTACTTCAAGCTGGCTTCCAACTTGCAGACCTTGCAGGCAGAGATCCTCCTGCCTCAGCCTCCCATGCCCAGTCCTAACGATATTCTAGAGGGATCAAGGGGCTTCCTAGACACTAGAGTTCCTGCAGGAGCATTCTAGGCCTCCCTCAAACCCTGCCTCTTACTGCTGCTTCTCTGGAAAGGATACAAAGGATTCCTGGGCTTCAAGGTCATAGCTCCCTCTGAGAGAGGGTGACGGGAGGAAACAAACAGAGGTGCTGACTGGGAAGACTGGAGTTGAGATGGGAGGAGGGAAACACCACAGAGCAGGACAGCCCAGTAGTGAGAGAAGGGAAGGGGGCAGGCTGAGCTTGGGCTGCACTACATTTGGGGCTGAATGATTCTTTGTCGAAAGCTGTTTTGGTCATCATAGGGCACTGAGTAGCTTCCCTGGCTTTCCCCCACCAGGTGCCTGAACCTTCACTTCCATGAAGATGGCAGAAAGGTCTCCAGACAGTGCCAAGTACTCCCTAGAGCAGGGGTAGGGGTGGGTCAGGAGAGAGTAAGGATTTAGCAGGTGTGCGAACCTGAGCCTGAGCCCCAGCACTACTCCCAAACAAAACCCCAAGACTTTGTCTAGAGTAGCAAAGGGACAAACCAATGCTGGGTATGAAGGCACCACCTGTAATCCCAACCATTCAGGAGGCTGAGGTAGGAGGGTCACAAATTGAGTCTAGTTTGGACAATTTAGCAAGAGGCTGTTTCAAAAAAAAAATTTAAAAAGGAGATGGAGGTAGGGACATAGCTCAGGACAACAGCTCTGGGTTCAATCTCCAGTATAACAAAACAAATGAGTAAATAAAAATTTAAAAGAGCTGGCGATGTAATCTCAGTGGTAGGGCATTTCTCTAGCATGTACGAAGGCCTGGATTGGAGTGTAAAAGAAACAGTGTAAAAAATACAAAAAAAAAAAAACCAAACTAAACATGAAGCAAGCATTCCTTGAAGAAGGCAAAGAATCATTCCTGGTGGAGAACAATTGGCTCAGACAAACCCTGCAGGGTCCTTCCTCACAGCTGTGCCACGCCCTCATCTGCCTAAAGACCCTGGGCCTCTGGAGGGCTTGAGTTCAGGCCCTCCAGTTCTGCTGCCTAAAGGTTATGTACCTTGGGCAAAAAGATCAGAGCCTGAGCCTCAGCTTCCTTGTCTGACTGAAGGGAGCAAAGGTCTCTACCTGTTAGAATCCTGCAGAGGTCAATAAAGTACTAGCATGGTTTGGTGCAAGGGCGCCACCTGTAGTATCATCTCTCAGGAGGCTGAGGCAGGAGGATCTTGACAGCCCAAGGGCAGTTTGCACTATATAGCAAGATTACTGGGACATAATGGGTGCTTAATACATGTCATCCATCATTCCTGCTGTCAAGGTGACAGACCATTAATTCTGAGAATCTTAAGACTTCAAGCTAAGACCCTCAGCCCGGGGCAGGGATCTCAAACCGATGGCCTGTGGGCAGCCCCTTGTATTTTGGCTGACCGTACAGTTTTCTCGTTTTAAACACTAAAGTCTCTCCAGGGACTCAGCACAGGGCGGTGAAGAAGCACCCAGACTCTGAAGCCAGTTTCCCCAGGTGCAAGTGATGACTTCTCTCCGTGGTTCAGTTTCCTCATTGGTACCAGGGGGGTCACCATAGGACCACAACTTTCTCGAAGATGCAATGCGTTGTCCTTTGTCCCAACACCAGCCTGGTGCCCGGCGTGGCGCGAAGAAGAGCCCAGGCGTCCGTGCGGTTACTGCAGCCCCGCCGCATCCGCCAGGTCCTCGTGCGCCGCCGCAGGGAAGTAGATGCTGCAGTCCGGAGACGGGGAGTTGGAAGGACTTAACTTTTCACTGCAGGGCCTGGGTGCTGGCGGTGCGTGGTGCAGAAGGGCCTCCCGGGTCCCGGGCCCGCTTGGCCGGCTGAGCCGGCTGGGGGCGGGGCGGGGCGCCGGAGTCCGCGGGGTCCGAGCGGCCGGCGCGCGAGTGAAGGTTACCGCTTTCCGGCGGGGCGGGGGCGCGCGCTGTTGCTGGGGTCTGCGGGGCCTGCCTGCGCCCGCGCCCCCCCTCCTTCCCGGCCAGCCAGTGAGCGGTACCCGCCGCCGTTGCCAGGGGAAACTCGCCGCCCCGTTACCCAGCAACAAGGCTGGCCCAACCAGGCGCTAGGACCCCCAGGCCCCGCCCGCCGCTGCCCACCGCGTGCCCAATGCCAAGCGGGCAGAGCCGGCCCGGCTCCCAGAGACGGCGAGCGCGCTCATTGGCCGCCGCCGCCGCGTCCGCCCGGATCTAGGGGAGCCTTCGGCGCGGGGGGGCGGGGAGCAGGGCCCCGGGGAGCTGCCAGGCGCGCGGCCCAGGCCGGCTGGGGTGAGACCCAGGCTGCGCCTGTCCACTCGCTTGCCCCCTCTCAACCCCTGGGGACTGGAATGGGCGCCTGGGATGCGCTGGAAACGGCCTGTGCGTCCTGTGTGTGTGTGTGGGGGCGGGGCTGGCCTCGTGAAGATGGCCACCAGGGGCCTCCTCCCAGATGGAGACGTGTGTACCCCGACCATGTGAAGTGTCCTCACCAGGATTCAAACCTTGTGGCTTTTGAAAATAGGAGTCGTCATCAGAAGAAAAGCCAGGTGTCCTGGCCTGATCAAAACCAGGGACGTCTTCTGCTCCCAAAGGATCCAGGCAGGTCTGGACTCAAGAAAACGAGAGGAGTCTCTTTTCTACAGGGAAGGCTGGTGCCCCGTCCCTTCCCCAAGGGCACCCTCGGCCCCAGGCCCTCAGAGAAGGCCTGGGCACCCTGACCTCACCAGACTGGTCAGGATGTGCCCCAGGTCCTCCCCGTGGGATCCCCTGGCTAGCCCCACACTCGCCCCCTCCCTGCCCATGGAGCCTTTTCCCCTGGGTCCAACTTGTTGATCTTCTAGGACCAGGACACTGACCTCACCCAAGAGAGGCTTTCTTTACTCCTTGGCACCCACCTGGGTCTAAACTCTATCAGCACCCCACTCCCAGACGCCTGGCACGGTGACCCAGCCCTTCCAGTGGTGGTGGAAGCCAGGGTCGGGTATTGGGGTTCCCTAGTGCCAGACTCCTGGGGCTCCCAGGGACTCATGCCCAGAAGGTCAGCCCTCAGTACCAGTAACTGGCCACTGTGGGTCAGGGCTGGAAGCCCCCAGCCTCTAGGGACCTGATGTCCGCTTCAGTCCCCATCTCAGGGAGAGCGGAAGAGAAAACCCGAAGCTCAGACCCCAGCTCTGGACCGCTGTGCGCCAGGTGCGGCCCGCCCCCACCCGGTACCTGGGGGGGCGGAGTCGAGGATTACTCAGCCTCCAGAATGAGGCGATGACATCATCCTGGGGGGGTTGACTAATGGCCGCGCTGGGGGGGCGGGAAGTTTACCCGGTAACAGCGGCAGCCGCGCGCCTGGCCCCGCCCCCAGGAAGGACTGGACGGGGGAGGGGTTGCTGGAGCACATGTACACAAATACACACGCACCAGCCCACACAGCGTCCCTCCCCCAGCATCCTGCATTAGACCCAGCTTCCAGGGCAAGGGCGGCTGTGTGCACGCGAATGTGTGTGTGTGTGTGTGTGTGTGTGTGTATGAGTGCACGCACGCTGGAGAGATTTCTTCAGGGCTGTGGTCAGTGTGGTGTTAAGAGGCTGGCATATCAGGATGGTGGTTGTGTCAGGGTGCTACTATGTGTTACAGTTTGTATTAGTGTGATGTAGCACAGCATTCTACATTTGTCCCAGTGCTGCTCGTGTAACAAGCTGCTGTGATAATGTTATATGGCAACGTGCTGCTGTATAAAGCTTTGGTGTGCTGTGTCAGTGTGGTGGTGTGTGCTGTTCTGTGCAGTGTGCACATCATTGAGATGGTGTGTGTCCTTATGCTTGTGTTTGTGTGGCACTGTGATTGTATATGGGTCAGTGATGTGCAGTATTAGTGGGAAAGTTTGCAAATTGTGTCACTGTACTCTGGTGTAGTGTAGTTGCTTCTGCAATGCTGTGTATCAGCGAAGATGTGTGTGTATGTGTATATCACAGTGGTGACGTGTGTGGCTACAATGATGTGTACATATACAGGACTGTGTGTCAGTGAGATTGTGTGGTTGTGTGAGGTGGGAGTGTGAAACATCCTAACACTGATTGTTGTCCAACACATTGTGTCTGTGGGACTATGTATCACTGAGGGGATATGGGTCTGTACCAGGCCATGGTCAAAGTAATTGTGCGTCCTTTGGGCTGTGTTTGTCAGGAAAAGTTGTGTGTCCATGGATCAGTGTACATGTTCATGGGACGGTGTGTGGGCAGCAGTGTAACTCCCTGTAATTGCGTCCAATGATTGCGTCACTGTGGCAGTATGTGCACCGGGCCCAACTGGCGCTATGAGGATGTCAACGTGATTATGTGTGTTAATGATATTGTGCAGCAATGTGATGGTGTGTGTTGGAAAGACTGTGCAGTATGGTCATGGAGATCCCGTGGGCTCCAGGAATCCTGTGTCACTACCCGATCGTGGGTCCCAGGACTGGGTCTGCGATTGAGATTTTGTGTGTCTGTGTGATGTTGTTTCTGCGCGTTCCTAGGATCGGCTGCGTGTGTCACTGTGATAGAGTGTGTGCGGAGGGGCGATGCTGCGTGTCTCTGGGACAGTGTGTGTGCGCGCGCCGCCGCGATTGTGTGTCAGCGTGCTTTGCTGGGTGTCGGGGGAAGGTGCGCGTGTCTCCAGGCCTCCTGCCCGAGAACAGCGGCGCTGCTTTCTGATTGGCTGCGGCAGCGCCAGTGAGAAGCTCCCGAATCCTGCGGTAACTTGGTAACTTGGTAACTGGCCCGCGCCGCCGCCGCCGCCGCCGTCGCGGGGAGGGTGTTGGGCGGGGCGCGGCCCGGCCCGGCCCGGCCCGGATCTCGCAGGGTCTGCCCCTCCCCACCTCCTCTTCTTCATCGTTGTCCCCTACTTTGACTCCATCTCCCTGGCTTCGGAGTCGCTCGCCTGATTTCCCCATCTCTGCTACTCGATGGGTCTCTCACTGTCTCTATCTTTGTCTCCCGGGTCCCAACTCTTGTTTCCTCCAGCTGCGTCTTTCCCCCGTGAGGACTGTCAGTCAGTGTCATCCCAGCACTGGACAGTTCAGCGACTCAGCAAGACATAGAACGTAAAAACGGACTGGGATGTAGCTCAGCGTGAAGGCCCAGGGTTCAATCCCTAGTGCTGAAAAACACAACTACAACGGCAACATCTAGGGGTCGTGTCTGAATCGCCTTCTCTGTGTCTTTCTGCCCCCTCCACTCTGCCTGTCTGTTTCGGTCTCTCCATCTGATTGTGCCCTCCCTCCCTCTCTCCCACCCTAGGGCCATGTTTGAATTCACTTTTCAGCCGTAGAAAGGGTCGGGGACGTCGCCCTCCGCCCTTCCTCGCAAGCTTGGGTTCTTGGCAGCAGGATCCTTGCAGGGCAGACTCCAGGAAGGACTTCCCGCCCGGGCTAAGCACGGGAGCAGCTTTATCGTTCGGGCCAGGCGGAGGCCGGCGGCCCCGCAGCTTCCGGAGGCGCCCGAGCGGGATGAGCTCACTTCGAGTTGGCCGGGATTTCATCAGCTTCCTCTGCCGAGTCGCCCCCGCCGGCTCACCCGGCGCGGACCGCGCGCGCCCATCCGCCGGGCGCTGGCTGCCCCCGTGCGGCGAGCTGGGGAAACGCGGGCGCACAAAGAAGGCCCGCTTCTCTGCTAAGGTTCCAGCTATCCTGAGCGAGGCTTTCGCCTTCCCGCGGGCTGGGGAAGCGCGACTCTGCCCCGCGCCACGCCCCTGCCCTGTATAGACTATTTTGTTTTGTTTTAGTATTTTGATTTTTGAGGGGCCAGGGTCTTACTTTGTAGTTCAGACTGGCCCTTAGCTATGTAGCCCAGGCAAGCCTCGAACTCACAGCACCCCTCCTGCCTCTGCCTCCCGAGTGCTGGGATGACAGGCGTGAGCCACCACACCCGGCACTGTGGTGTGTGGTACTGGGGATCGAATTCAGGACCTTGCGCTTGCGAAGCAGACACTGGAACCACTGAGCTAAATCCCTGGCCCGGTATAAATTTTTTTTTTTTTTGAGACAGGGTCTTGCTTTGTAGTTCAGGCTGGCCCTATGCTTTGTAGTTCAGGCTGGCTACTATGTAGCCCAGGCAAGCCTGGAACTCAGCAATCCTTCTGTCTCTGCCCCCCGAGTGCTGGGACTACAGGCGTGAGCCACCACACCCGGCGGTATAGACTATTTTAAATCCCATTTCAAACTGGGACTCTTTGGCCAGGGAAGCCAGCGCCTAAGGGAACACAGTTGGCCCTCCAGTTCACACCACGAAGAGGATGTTTGTCATCTCCGAGACGTCTATGAGTAGTGATTTTTACAGACGTTAATTCGGCTTGGGAGGCCGGACACAGCTGTGGGCACTGGATACAGCTGTGAACCGAAGTCACTGAGTCCTGACTTACTGGGGCTCCCACACTGGTCTGGGCAAACAGACAATGGAACGAGGAACAGAAATCACAATACAAAGTGAATCTTCAAGCCGAGAACTCTCCTGTAATACCAGCACTCAAGAGGCTGGGACAGGAGGATCATGGTGAGTTCGAGGACAGCCTGGGCTACATAGTGAGAGCCTGTTTCCAACACAAAGTAAGTCTTAAGTAGAAAAAAGAAGCAGGGGACGGGTATGAAGTCGTCCCTCTGAGAAACAGCTGTTTGAGTAAAATCCCAAGGAGGGTGAGAACAGTGTGCCCGAGTAGAGCAGATGCAAAGGCCCTGAGGCCAGAATGGCTGCGAGGGGGAGTACAGAGCCCCCCTGCGGCTGGAAGGGAGTGAGCTAGGACATAGGGGTGCGGTGGGGGTCAGAAAGGGACCTTTAAGGAGCGGGAGCCTCAGGCGGCTTCTGAGGAGCGCAACGCGACCGCATTTACTCTAACAGGCGCCCCCTGGCGGCCAAGTGAGAACTAGGACGTGGGCGGCAAACCGGAAGGCCAGGGAGCCGGCTGCGGGCTTTCAATCGCAGACTGGTGAGATAGGTTGAGGCACGGGGCGTAGGAGGGAAAGGGTCGTTTAGTGGCATGTTTGGCCCCGCAGGTCGGGGATGCATGCGGGAGGCCCGTCACGGTCATCACCGCTGTGCCCCGCATTCTGCGCGCCTGCTGAGGGCCAGGATCGGGGGCCCTGGGCTCACACAGTCCCGGGCCAGAGGGGAGGAGCAGCATGACTCTGGATTTACTTTGACTGATGGCACTGCAGGTAGTGTCTACATGATCTGATCAACAGCTGTGTGAGAATTAGAGATAAGAGCCCAGCGAGCTGGCACAAGCCTGCGATCCAAGGCAGGAGGGTCACCATGAGGTCAAGGCTACCCTGGGCTACGGAGCAAGATCTTGTCTCAACAGTAAATGAAACAAAGCATGTCAAATGGGGCAAGAGGAGGTGTGGGTGGTGGCTCAGTGTTAGGGGTTCTCTTCCCCAGCATACTTGAGGCCCTGAGGTTTTCCTCTGTACCTCAAAAGTAAGTAAATAACCTGGCCAGGTGTGGTGACCCACGCCTGTAATCCTAGCACTCGGGAGGCAGAGACAGGAGGATTGCTGAGTTCGAGGCTTGCCTGGGCTACATAGTGAGCACAGAGCCAGCCTGAACTACAAAGCGAGACCCTGTCTCAAAAAAAAAAAAAATAAAATAAAATTTAGGGCCGGATATTTAGCTTAGTGGTTCCAGTGTCTGGCTTTCAAGGTCCTGAGTTCGAACCCCGGAACAATGTCAGGTGTGGAGGGTCACACCTGTAAATCCCAGCAATCAGTACCACACAGTACAGTGCCAGGGGTGGTGGCTCATCACTATACTCCCAGTACTCGGGAGGCAGAGGCAGGAGGACTGCTGAGTTCCAGGCTTGCCTGGGCTACATAGTAAACACAGGGCCAGCTTGAACTACAAACTGAGACCCTGTCTCAAAAAAAAAAAAAAAAAAAAGGCTGGGGATTTAGCTTAAGTGGTATCGTGTCTGCCTGGAAAGCACAAGGTCCGGAGTGAACGCACAAGGCCCCAAGTTCGATCCCAAGGAAAAAAAAATGCCAGGTATGGTGGCACACACCTATAATCCTAGCACTCAGGAAGCAGAGATAGGAAGATTACCATGAGTTCTAGGCTAACCTAGGCTACAAAGCGAGACCCTCTCTCAAAAAAGCAAAAATAGCCAGGTGCAGTGGCTCACATCTGTAATCCCAGCACTCAGGAGGTAGAGACAGGAGGATTGCTGAATTTGAGGCTTGCCTGGGCTACATAGTGAGCTCAGGGCCAGCCTGAACTACAAAGCAAGACCCTGGCTCAAAAAAAAAAAAAAAAAAGCTAAATTAAATTAAAAAGACTAGGAATATGGGGCCGGAGATTTAGCTCAGTGGTTCCAGCGCCTGCCTTGCAAGCACAAAGTCCTGAGTTCCATCCCGGTAACTACATACAATACCAGGCATGGCGACTCACACCCACCAGCAATCAGTATCACATACCACAGTGCTGGGTGTGGTGGCTCACTCCTGTCATCCCAGCACTCGGGAGGCAGAGACAGGAGGATCACTGAGTTCCAGGCTTGCCTGGACTACATAGTGAGCTCAGAGCCAGCCTGAACTACAAAAGCGAGACCCTGACTCCAAAAAAAAAAAAAGACTAGGAATGTGGTTCAGTGTGAAGGCTTTGGGTTCAAAGTCCCTAGTACTAGAGAAGCAAAACTGGGGACTGAATGCAGAGGTGCTCTGCCACGGGGCCACCTCCAGCCACCCAATTCTTATTTTATTTTAGAGCTGTTTTGAGACAAGACAGGTAGCCCAGGCTGGTTTTGAATTCCCAGCAATCCTCCTGCCTCAGCTTCCTGAGCGCTAGTATCACAGGCTTGCACTGCCACACCTGATGTAAAGTGTAGAATTCTTGCACAACATATAGTCCTCCCTCATTATCTGCAGGGAATTTTTCCAGGACCCCCCATGGACATCCAGACCTGCACAGTCTGTCTCTGTCTCTCTGCCTCCTCCTTGCCCTGATCCTCCTGTGCTTTGGATTGGAATCACCCAGGCTAGGATAGTGCTCTACCACAGAAGCACAGCCCACCCTTCTTAAACTTCATTTTAGGACAGAGTCTCACTAAATGGCCCACACTGGCCTTGAACGTTCGGTCCTTCCTGCCTTAGCCGCCCATGTAACTGGGTTAAGAAGCATGCGGCACCACGCGGGTGTAATTTTTCCTGAGAATTTTCTATCCCGTTGGTTGCATCCACTGCTGTGGAACCCACAGACAATAAAGCAGCTGAATATACATTTTATTTTATACAACAGCAATAAAATAGTAATGAAGTCACACTCCTGGTTGGGTGCTTTGGCACACGTCTGTACTTTAAGCTACTCAGGAGGTTGAGGTAGGAAGATCCCAAATTCAAGATCAGCAGAGCGATTTAACAAGACCTTGTTTCAAACTAAAAGGATAACAAGGGCCAGGGATGGAATTCAGGGGTAGAATGCCTTGGGGTTAATCCCCAGCAACACCCTCACAAAAGAAATACACAATATGCAGTCATCCATTCAACAAGTTCTTTTCTGCGGAGGATTGAACCCAGGGCTTTCACATGGAGCCACAACCCCAGGCCTTTTTTATTTTTCATTTTGAGAAAGGGTCTCACTATATTGTTAAATTACCCAGGCAGGGCTTGATTTTTTTTTTTTTTTTAGACAGGGTCTCACTTTGTAGTCCAGGCTAGCCCTGAGCTCACTATGTAGCCCAGGCAAGCCTCGAACTCACAGCAATCCTCCTGCCTCTGCCTCCCTGTTGGTGGTGTGTGGCACTGATAGTTGGTGGACGTGAGTCAACGTGCCCAGCATTGTGGTATGTGGTTACCGGGGATTGAACTAGGGACCTTGAGCTTGCCAGGCAGGCACTGGAACCACTGAGCTAAATCCCCGAATCTTGAGTTTGAATTTTTGATCCTCCTGGCTCCGCCTCCCAGAGTGCTAGGATTATAATTGTCCGCCACCAGGTCCGACTTCATTCAACATTTGTTTTTTTTCATTCAACATTTTTGTGTTCGGGGGCACAAATGCGTTAAAAATGCTTGAGCAAGTGGCCAGCCCTTTCACCGGTTTGGTGCTGTTTCATGAGCGTTTGCAGAGACCTCTGTGAGGAAGCAGGGTGTGAATAGACAGTGCTGTGGGATTTGGCGGGTGGCCTGCAATTCCAAGAGGACCAACTCCTACGCGTAGGCAGTCTCTGAAAGGTTGGCAACAGTGGCCACATAAAGGGCAAGAGGTTATCAGGTCCTTCTGCTGCTCGTGATGTAAATCACGAAATGAAACTACTTGCAGCTCAGGGAACATCTTACCTTCCGCTGGTGGTTTTAGAGCACTTAACACTGCTGCTCTCAACATGTGTGTCTGGTGCTGGTCAATGCCTATAAACGGAGGGCTACAGTCACAGATCGGGGGGGCTCTGCAACACCTCTCCACAGGGCCTTTGCACAGGCAGCATCCTCTGCCTAGGCGCCCTTTTGGGCTATATTTCATGTTTTTGCTCTTAAGGGCAGGGATGGGGCTGCCTAGCTCACCACCCTGACTTCCCCGGACATTTGCCCCAGCACGGAGCCCGACATTCAGTGCTGATTCAGAGAACTGAACGAAGTACTGGATCGTCTGCAGTGTTAGCTTCTAAAATTAACTCCACTGTTTCTTCCGCATGGGGGACCAGTTAAGCCAGGTTAGGTGTCCAGGAGTCAGTGCCCAGTGTGGGGCATCTACTTTTGAGTGGCTGGAGGAAAACCAGCCTGAGTAAAGAAGGGGAGGCCAGAGATGGATAACGGCGCCTCCTTGCCGCCAAGGACGGGATCCAAGCGTCGGGAACGAGCTTCCCGAACATCCCTGGACCAGGTCAACTCGCTCCTACCGCCGCCCGCAGGTCAAGGCGCGGCCTCTTTAAGGCTCGCGATGGAACCGTACAGACAGGAAATGACCTTCTGCATCCCCTCTCCTCACGTGGTGCGGACGGGAAGTGACGCACGCGGCCGGGAGCTGCGGACGCGAAGGCCGACGGAGCCGGAGCCGCCGACGCCGCGGGGTCTCCGGGACAGGTGACCGGGGGGAGGGAGCCGGGAGCGCGCCCGGAGAGGGCGGGGCCTGGAGCACCACGTGAGGGCAGAGGGAGCGCGCGCGGCAGGGTGGGAGCAGCCGGCGGGGGCGGGGTCAGTGCTCCGCGGGGGGCGGGGTCGGGCCGCCCACATGGGAAGCGGGAGTGGCGCTGGCAGGGCGGGTCACGAGTGTGTGGGCCGGGACGGGGCGGGCTCGGGGCGGGGCCTGGATGCTGGGGGAAAGCCGTGGGGCGGGGCCAGAAAGTTTTTCCCGGCTGGAAGTGGGTCCGGATCGTTGGCTGGCAGATTAGGGGTGGATCTAGCGACTGACAGAAGGTCAGGGCGGGGCTTAAGTGAGTGAGGGCGCCGAGGCTAGGTCTACGGCGGGGAATGCAGTGGGGGTGGAGCCCGAAAGTTTTGCCCGTACCCGGGCTGCGGCCCGACCGTTGGCTGGCGAGCTGGGGGCGACGCCAGGACCTCGGTTGGGAAAGCCGGGGGCGGGGCCATGTGTGACGTGAGGGGTGGGGCTTGGTGGCGGGGCCTGGGTTGGCTTGTCTGATCAGGGCGGGACCAGAGCGCCGGTTTGGGGAAGCCGGGGGCGGGGCCGAGAGATACGGACGGTGGAGGCGGTTCAGGCTGTTGCCTGGGGAGCGAGGGCCGGGGTCAGGGGAGTGGCTGGGAAGTCAGAAACCGGGCCGGAGAAAAGAGGCGCGAGACTTGGACCGTTCTGGCGGGAAAGGCGGGGAGAGAAAGTTTTGCCTTGGCTAGGGGATGGGCTGGAGCCGTCTCCGCCTGTCAGGGGCGGAGTCGTGACGTCCCCGGCCTGCGCGAAGCTGGAGCTTTCCCTGGAGAGCGGAGGGCGAAGCGAGGAAGTCTGGTCCGTGCAGCTGTGGTACGCCCTGGTCCAGGAGGGCTCCCCAGTCTCCTCGGGGGTGTTATGAGATGACAGTACTTTTCTCAGCATGCTGGGGCCGGTCTAGGTCATGTTCCGGGGAGCTGCGTGCTCATTTCTCTGACCGTTGGAAGTGGAAGTTTGGTTGACTGTGGGTCAGGGGACATTTCAGAAACTGGCCTGGTGTTCATGTGGATGTGAATGGCAACCGAATGACCGACCACAAGTGAGGTGCAGGTTGGGAGAAGATCCAGCTCTCTGATACGAGGGTCTAAGCTCTAATTCCCATCTCGGCTGTGGAGGCTAGGCTAGGACCTCGGCTTGATAGGAAATGGTTCGTTTAAGTCTTAAGCAGTGTCGCGGGGCTAGAATGTTTCCTAGGTGGGTCTTACTAAAACGTTTAAGTGGATCCAAAAACCAAGTCAGTATTTTTGCAGGAAACGGGTGCGGTTAGCACTTGTTAGGAGTGAGGGTTAGAATTCTTTTGGGGTGCAGGTGCTTTCTGGTACATCGGTATGAAGAGCCCCCAAAGTTAGGAGAGGGTAGACTGGAAGTCCCTTCGGTCTTATTTCTGCTGCCCCTTCCGCCCTCAGGAACTCCAGTCGTGTACCCACATTGTATCACGGAGATTGCTGGGAGCCTGGCCACAGCCAGAGAAATGGTGAGGCCAAAAGTGGGTACTCAGAATCTGAGTTTTGGGGAGCCGTTTGGGAGGATGGGTTCCATGGGAAAGACCCCGAGACCCCAGGCTGAATGCCTCTGAGATAGGTAGAGGTTTTTCCTTCCATTGCTCACTACCTCCTCATTTCAGGCAGCCACATTGGATTTGAAATCAAAGGAAGAGAAGGATGCTGAGCTGGACAAGAGGATTGAGGCTCTCCGGCGGAAGAATGAGGCCCTCATCCGGCGCTACCAGGTGCCCTAGCCCTGCCCGGGGAGACCCCGCCCCCTCTCCTCCCCGCCGTGAGTTTTTCTCACCTCTCCCTTCCTTACAACTTTTTCATCACTCAGGATAAAGTCAAAGGCCTTCGCCTGCATTCCTTCCTTCATCCTATCATTCAACCATTTGTCACAAATACAGAGATTTCACTGTGCCACGCCCATGCTGAGTCGTAGTGGGGACACAGCCAGGCCTGAGACGGCTGCAAGTGGCCTTCCAGGCACCCAGTCTAGTTAGGGGGACAGCCCTGTCCTCAGTTCCACCGACCAGCTTGGACAGGGATGGGATGGGGGAACGGGACTGTGTAGTGGGGTCTGACCCAATTTGGGTGTATTGGAGAAGGGTTCCTGAATAGGATTCAGAGGCCTAAGAGGTGAGCAGATGGTGGACAGTTGAAAAGGAGGGGCCATGCTTTACAGGCAGAGGAAACTGTTTGGAGAAACATTTGCATACAGGAGAGGGTTTGGCACTTAAGTTAGGGGCAGGGGGACTTTGAGTTAGAGGTCAGCAGGGACCAGGCCAGGGAGGGCCCTGAGTGCCACGTGAGAGTTTGGACTTTCTCCTAAGATAACTGGGGGGCCCTGGAAGGCTGTTAGGAGTGAGACCCGGTCAGATATCTTTTTAGGCTTCTCTGGCCCCTGCTAGAGGCTGAGAGGAGGCAGTACTGGAGTCCAGAGACCAGAAGGAAGCTGGGGCAAGGGCCTAGGGAAGAGGGGTCCTGGCTCAGGCCTGTGCTGGGCTGCTAGAGTCTTGGTGACAGAGCAGTAGAGCATGAGGAGAGAAAGGAGGTGGCACCAGGACCAGTCTTATGAGTAGGTGGTGGGGCTGCCTCTGAGATGGACCTGGTAAGAGGAGTGAGTTTCATTTATTCATTCTTCATATGTTCATATTTTTTAAGAAAAAGAAAAATAGAAGTTTTTTCATGTACTCAGTCATGTTCTAGGGTGGCGTTTAACCTCAGTGAACAGCAGACAGAGTTCCTGTTCTCTAGTGAGTAGGAAATGAGGACACAGGATGATGTGGGAGCTGGATTCTGTTGGGCGTCAGGGAAAAGAGGCCTGAGGAGTGGAGGGTGAGAGCTCCTGGCTGAGGGAACAGCTGGTACAAAGGCCCGGAGGTGGGTCTCAGCCTGGCATGTTCTGGGACCAGTTGGAAGGCTGGGGTGAGTGAGGGGAAGAGGGAGAGACATAGGTTGTAGAGGCAAGGAGACTGGGTACTCTAGGGCATGGGCTGTGGGGAAGCCCTGTCTCTCTCAGAAATGGCCATCAGGAGGGTTCTGAGCAGGAGTAATACTATGCGGTTTCACTGAAATGAGCAGCTTCTTCTGTAGAGGTTTGGGGGGAAGCCTGTGTTGGGGCCAGACTAAGGAGGAATTCAGGGGCTGTGGGAGTCCAGCTGGCAGATAAGTCTCTGACACCCCTGTACTTGGGTGTCTGCTCCTAGGAGATCGAGGAGGACCGTAAAAAAGCTGAACTGGAAGGAGTGGCAGTGACAGCGCCTCGCAAGGGCCGCGTGGTGGAGAAGGAGAATGTGGCGGTAGAGGTGCTGAGCTTGTCACTGGGGTGGGGGCTTCTGAGGGGGGAGAAGGGGATGGGGTTGAGGCCTGGGACCCAGGAGCCTTCTGGCTAGCCAGCACCTGTGGGTGGCCACAGTTCTGGCTATAAGCTTCCTGCCTGGTCACTGTCTTTTTCTCTGTTCTTCCTTTTAGGAGAAGAGCCTGGGGCCCTCCCGGAGGTCTCCTGGGACCCCTTGGCCCCCAGGGACCAGCAGAGGGGGTCGGACCGTCCCACAGCAGGGAGTCCGGGCAGGTGTGGGCCGAGCACCTCGAAACTGGGAGGATGGTCCTGGGGAGCAGCCTCGAGGAGGAGCTAGTGGTTGGGGCCGAAGGGGCCGGGGCCGAAAGTCTCCTCATCTCTCAGGAGTTAGTGACAGCTTGGCCTCTGACCGAAAATCCAAGGTAGGAGCCAGTGGGCATGCTGCTTCCATAGAGGGCCCCGCTTCCTGTTTCATTCCTTTCATTCACTAAGGTGGGCTGTTTCCTGGCTTCCACTTGGGCACTGTCTGCAGACTTCTGCCTTCATCCTCCTAATGGCACTGCCTGTCTGCTGGCGTGCTGTGTCATGGCTCTGCTGGGTCCCCTGGGTTGTTGTCTCACTGCCCAGATCAGGCCTGCAGGTCAGTGGGCAGCATGCTGCCCAGCGAGGTGCCCACAGCCCACAGGGATGTGGGTCTGGCTGGATTCTATAACTAGCTGTGCTCGGGCACCTCGTCACCCTCTGAGCTCCAGCAGTGGCCATTAGACTTGCATGTTCCTTCCGGGAGTCCGTGAGAGCCTCGGAGTGAGCCCATGGTAAAGGGCACACTGAGCCACTCTGACTAACAGGCCTCCAAGTGCGTGGCCTGCAGAGAGGAAATTTCTCTTGTCTGCTGAGCCGCAGTGGGTGAGTGCTGCAGGCAGGGTGCCTGCTCCATGATGCCGCCCAGGTGCCTAGGTTGCTTGCTTGTCACTCAGGTCAGTTACTGTCTGCATGGTAAGGGTGCCACTGATGCAGTTGAGGGCTTGGTCACAGGAAGGAAAGGAGTGTGTCTTTGCTTCATTTCTGTATTCCGTCAGTGAGCGTGAGAAACCTGGCCACACCCACCCACACAGGATGCTGGGGAGGAGGGAAGATATCTCTCTGGCTATGTGCTGATCTAAAATTTTATCACCATGGAGAAGAGAAGAATGGTTTGTGGGGTACTAGTTACCTGCCAAATTACTACTGTTACTGCCATCATTGTACCTGTGGCAACCAGGGACTTAGGGTCCCAGATACCCTGATGCTAAATCCCCAGCTTTGGTGATTTTTTTTTTTTTTTTGAGACAGGGTCTCGCTTTGTAGTTCAGGCTGGCCCTGAGCTCACTATGTAGCCCAGGCAAGCCGCCCCGAACTCAGCAATCCTCCTGCCTCTGCCTCCCGAGTGCTAGGATTACAGGCATGAGCCACCACGCCTGGCACTGTGGTATGTGGTATTGATGGCTGGTGGGCGTGATTCACCACACCCAGCATTCTATATGGTTACCAGGATCGAATTCAGGACCTTGCGCTTGCGAGGTAGGCGCCAGAACCACTGAGCTAAATCTCCGGCCCCTTCAGTGATTTTTTTTAAGAAGGCTCCACTTTATCACAAAGTAAGGACACAGCAGAGCTTCAGAGGGGAAAGGTGGAAGGGACAGAACCCGGAGGGCCAGGCTGAGGCTCCTGAACGCCCTGGGTATTCTTTTTTTTTTTTTCTGCTATACTGGGGATTGAACTTGGGCCCTTGTGCTTCCAAAGTAGGAGCGGTACCACTTGAGCTGAATCCCTGGCTCTTACCTGGGTATTTATTCTTAGTTCTTTAGCTGTGAGCTCTGACAACACGTCTGCCAGGCGATGCTCAGTGCCCAGGGTTTTATTGGAGCCCAGGCCCCTCTGTAGGCTGCACTGGCATCCCTGACTCTGGGGAAGCATTGTCACGGTGTGGGCATGGGGAGCTGCGCTCCGCAGAAACGCTGCCTGGTACAGAGAGGGAGGTGTGCTGGTGGCTCGGTGCCCCCTCTCCACCTGCTTGCTGCTGGCTTGTTAGCCTCCCATGCCATTTCTGTGCAGCTGGTAGAACAGTTCTTCCCAGCGCCAGGGATTCTGTCTCTGTGCCCCAGGAGTGGGAGGAGCGGCGCCGGCAGAACATTGAGAAGATGAACGAGGAGATGGAGAAGATTGCAGAGTACGAGCGCAACCAGCGGGTCAGTGCTGTAGGCAGCATGGGGGGCACAGCCTCCCAGGGCCTGGGGCCTTGCCAACCCTGCCCTGTGCCCACAGGAAGGGGTGCTGGAGCCTAATCCTGTGAGGAACTTCCTGGACGACCCCCGGCGACGCAGCGGACCCCTGGAGGAGCCTGAACGGGACCGTCGGGAGGGCAGCCGCCGGCACGGGCGCAACTGGGGCGGCCCCGACTTCGAGAGGGTGCGCTGTGGCCTGGAGCACGAGCGGCAGGTGGGCACTGGTGGCTGGGTCCCTACAGCGTCTTTCATGTACTGATGCAGTCGACTAGCTCCCTGGGGAGCAGGACAGACCCATTCTTGAATTCTGCACTAGGAATAGTGCTTTCATTCTGATTGCTGTTCCCATGGGATTGGGACTGAACCCAGGCCCTTCGCCCTGAGCTGCCTTCCACCCTTCAATGCCTTGAGACAGTGTCATGCTAAGTTGCTGAACTGCTCAGGCTGGGCTTGAATTTTGCATCTTTCTGCCTTTGTCCCCCAAGTAGCTGGGATTACAGGCATGTGGCACCCGGCCTGGGTCTTATTTTTATTTGTTTGCATTTTACCACTGAGGGGCACCCCTGGGCCCCAGGCATTGTTTTGGGTACTGGGGAGAAGAGCTGTGAGGCAAAGCCCTGCCCTGACCAAGTTTGTGGCAGGAACCAGGTTGGTGAAAATCTACTGACAGGCCAGGTGACCCAAGTGTCACCAGCAGAAGAGCTCAGGGAGATGCAAGAGATGGAGAGGGCTCTCTGAGGCCACCAAGCCCCTCTGCTGGTCACCTCTGTTCGGTGGGACCTTGAGCAGCCAGCGATCTCACCCTGCATTTTTGGGACAGGGCCGCCGTGCCAGCCCAGGCGGTGCCGGTGACATGACGATGTCCATGACGGGCCGGGAGCGCTCGGAGTACCTGCGCTGGAAGCAGGAGAGGGACAAGATTGACCAGGAGCGGCTGCAGCGGCACCGCAAGCCCACTGGCCAGTGGCGGCGCGAGTGGGATGCGGAGAAGACCGAGGGCATGTGAGTCCCCTCTTCTCACCTTGGTGGCCCGGGCTGGCCCCTCTGCTCTGCCTGGGTGTTGGTGCCAGGGGCTGGCGTCCCATGGCCCAGTGGCATGCGGGAGCCTCTTCAATACTAGCTCAGTCCACCTGGCTGGACCCTGAGCATGGGTCCCTGGCTCAGCTTCTTGGTGCGGGTGGAGCTCAGATGCATGGAGAGGGATTCTCTCTACTTCAGCCAGAGCCGACAGTCAGGGTCACAGGTGTGGGGGAGACACATGGAATGAAGACACCAGCTTTGCGGAGCGCCCCTGTCTTCTCTTCTGCAGTGCTCTGCCCGGCCGTGGAGGTCTGTCCTCCCCGACACCACAGTGATGCTCTTGACGTAGGTGGGACACATCCATGTGTCCACGTCGTGGTCCAGGCCGAGGGGGCAGCTGCCCAGGGAGACCCTGTTGTTCTCACATGGGCAGAGGCACAGTGGGCAAGGACACACTGCCCAGACCTCAGCCAGGCAGGAAGCAGGCTCCGCCCCCTTTTGTGCTTTAGCCTGGCTGTGCTGTGGAACAGCAAAGTGGACAGGCCACCTGTAGTGACGGCAGCCTTGCAGCCTCATGTGTGTGCCTCTGACCTATCCCCTCCAGCCCAGATCCCTGAGCTGCTTGCTCTCCAGGCCTGGCCACTTACCTCGATGTCACTGTCATCCTGAACCATGACTCTGTCCTTTTTCTTCTTTGGCACCAGGAATTAAACTCAGGGCCTCATGCTTGCCAGGACCCTATCCCATTTTGAATCCCAGGAAGCATCTAATCAAACTTAAACCCAGGGCATCACTGTTGTGGTGAGAACCAACTTTCCTAGCTATGTGGAATGTTCTGGAACAGCCAGTGAATGGCTGCTTTAGGTGGTACCCTACCCTGTCCTATACTGTTGAGACAGTGTCTCATTTTGTAGTCCAGGCTGGCCCTGAGCTCACTATGGAGCCCAGGCAAGTCTCGAACTCAGCAATCCTCCTGCCTCTGCCTTCCAAGTGCTGGGATGACAGGCATGAGCCACCATGCCTGACACTGTGGTATGTAGTTACCCCAGTAACATACCTCTGTTCAAGACAGAGACCTTGTACTTGCTAGGCAGGCACTAGAACCACTAAGCTAAATCTCCGGCCCTGTGTTGCAGTTTTTTTTTTTTTTGCTTTTTGAGACAAGGTCTCACTTTGTAGTTCAGGCTGGCCCTGAGCTCACTATGGTGCTCAGGCAAGCCGCCGTGAACTCAGCAATCCTCCTGTCTCTGCCTCCCGAGTGCTGGGATGACAGGCATGAGCCACCACACCCGCATTGTGGTACGCGGTGTTGATTGTTGGTGGGCGTGAGTCTCCACGCCCAGCATTATATGTGGTTACCGGGGATCGAACTCAGGACCTTGCGCTTGTGAGGCAGGTGCCGGAACCACTGAGCTAACCCTCCGGCCCTGTGTTGCAGTTTTAATATGCCTATTACCCTTTGGGGGCAACGGACAGGGTCTTGTTATGTAACCCTGGCTGGCCTCGAGCTCATGGTTATCCTCCCAGCTCATCCTGCAGAGTGCTGGGGTCACAGGCTCATACCAACATGCCTGGCACATGTAGCCCTTTTATGTTGACTCTAGTGAAAGAAAAGACTTGTCTGTATGTCTGGTGGTCACGAGTGTAGCTGTGAGATTATTCTACACAGATAGGAGTCTTTCTAAGCAAAAGCATTCTATACCAAGCCTAATACTGGCGCACTGATTCCTTTAGTGAACGTTTTTTTTTTTTTTTGAGACAGGGTCTCGCTTTGTAGTTCAGGCTGGCTCTGAGCTCACTATGTAGCCCAGGCAAGCCTCGAACTCAGCAATCCTCCTGTCTCTGCCTCCCGAGTGCTGGGATTACAGGCGTGAGCCACCACGCCCGGCACTGTGGTATGCGGTATTGATTGCTGGTGGGCGTGAGTCTCCACGCCCAG
>PVIC010007509.1:0-11483 GCA_004025085.1 Thryonomys swinderianus | reverse complement strand
CTGGGGCTTTTTTTAAAAAATTAATTTCTTGTTTTTTTTCGAGACAGAGCCTCACTATGGAGTTCGGGCTGCCCTTGAACTTACTGTGTATAGCCCGAGAGGACTTATTTTATTTATTTGTTTGTTTGTTTGTTTATTTATTTTGAGACAGGGTCTCACTTTGTAGTTCAGGCTGGCCCTGAGCTCACTATGTAGCACAGGCAAGCCTCAAACTCAGCAGTTCTCCTGCCTCTGCCTCCCGAGTGCTGGGATTACAGGCATAAGCTACCATGCCTGGCATTGTGGTATGTGGTACTGATTGCTGGTAGGCGTGAGTCACCACACTCAGTATTGTTGTATGTGGTTACCGGGATTGAACCAGGGACCTTGCGCTTAGGAGGCAGGTGCTGGAACCACTGAGTTAAATCTCCGGACCCAGGAGGACTTATTTTAAACAGTAAGGATATACCATTGAAGAAAACAGGCAAACATTCCTGATGTCAGCCAGGCATGGTAGTGCAACCCTGTGATCCCAGCACTCTGGAGGCTGAGGCAGGAGGATGAGCAAGAGTTGGAAGCCAGCCTGGGCTACACAGTGAGTTCAGGGCCAGCCTGGCCTACACAGGGAGACCTTGCCTGGCCAAAACTTCCTGATCTCATTAGAACTGACCTTATTAGTGGGAATATATAATGTATGGTCAACAACGTACATATACTTTCTGCCATGTAGTAATAAACATAGAAGAGCAAACTGTGGTGGGGTGAGGTGGTCACTGAGAATAAGCCGGAGGGGCAGGCACCAGGCCTGGGGGGGTGGGGCTCAAAACAGTACTGTTGGGAAAAGAGCAGGTGAGCAGGAACCTCCTGGGGCAGTGGTTTGGGGTCTGGGGCTTTATGGTAGATTTGGGTTTTCTTTGTTTTGAGATAGGGTCTCACTATGCAATTCTGGCTGGCCTCAAGCTCACTAACCTAGGCTGGTGATTCTCTTGGCTCAGCCTCCCAAGTGCTGGGATTACCGGCATGTACCACTGCACCTGGCCCCTGTCAGTGTGGACTCGGGCTTTTCTTTGAAATGAGGTGGGAGCCACACAAGACTTTTGAGTTGAAGAGGGTCCCAAGCTGTCTCGGGCCCAGCAGATCCTCAGATGGTCACATAGTTGGTGACAGTGGCAGCTGGGAGCCTGTTGAGACCATGGCTGTGGGTGAGCTGAGGGTGATGGTGGGGGACCCAGGGAGCCTGTGTTACCAGGGCTTGAGTCACCCCAGGCCTTTCATATGCACAGTCAGGCACACGTGCCTTTTGTGCCTGCTACTCTCAGCAGCAGGTCTAGGTCTGTCCTTATGCCCAGCTGACTCAGTTTAGGCTGTTCTCTGTGGCTGGTGACACTGCTCACCTGTGCCTGTCACACTGTGTTGCCACCCTCCTTAGTGCACGGGCCTTGGTGTCGCTTCTGCCGCCTGCCATTGTGTACCGTGCTGCTGTGAGCGTTCATGCGCACCTTGCTGCAATACCTGCTTGGAGCTCTTACAGGTACCTGGAATTGCCACGCCCGGTACTAATCCATGTTCCATCCACAAGGGCCCACCAAGGTACAAGCCACTGGCGTGGCCATGGCGTGTGAGGCAAGGAGTCAAACTGCGAGCCAGAGATGGTCAGAGTGCTCGGGGTGGAGCTGGCTCAGGCCTGACTCGTCCTCTCTGCGCTTTCCCAGGTCTCTCTCTTCTCTCCTTCCTCCAGTCACCGCACTCCCCTCGACAGCCTCCCCATGGCTCCTGCTGGCTGCTCCCAGTCCAGAGGAACCTCGAAGAGATTCACTCCTGCCCTTGGTAGGGTTGCACGTTTGCAGAACCAGGGGTTGAATGCAAAGCCTTAGCGCTGAGTGACATCTGCAGCCTTTTGTCTTTTGTTTTGTTTGAGACAGGGTCCCACTATGTAGTTCAGGCTGACCTCAAACTCCCAATGTAGTCTAGGCTGGCTTTGAACTCATGGTGATCCCCCTGCTTCAGGCTCCTGAGTGCTGGGATTACAGGTGTGCAATACCACACCCAGGTCCCCAGCCATTTCTTTTTTTTTTTTTTTTTTTTGAGACAGGGTCTTGCTTTGTAGTTCAGGCTGGCTCTGAGCTCACTATGTAGCCCAGGCAAGCCTCAAACTCAGCAATCCTCCTGTCTCTGCCTCCCAAGTGCTGGGATTACAGGCGTGAGCCACCACGCCTGGCCCATTTCTATTTTTTATTTCTTTTTCTCTTTTTTTGAGAAAGGGTCTCGCTTTGTAGTTCAGGCTGGCTCTGAGCTCACTATGGAGCCCAGACAAGCCTCGAACTCAGCAATCCTCCTGTCTCTGCCATCTGAGTGCTGGGATTACAGGTGTGAGCCACCACGCCCGGCCTCTATTTTTTATTTTGAGGCATGGTCTTGCTAAATCACTTAATTGCCCAGGATGGACTCCATTTACAATCCTCCCGCCTTAGCTTCCCAGAGTGCTGGGGTTACAGATGTGCAGCATCCTCAAAAGTTTCTTTAACTTTGCCTTGGTCTCCTCGGGCACAGGAAGAGGTAGTAATAATCACACAGGGCAGAGTTAAGGTTTAGCACTGTGCTAGGGATGTCCAGGACTTTTTTTTTCTTTTAGACAGGGTCTTGCTTTGTAGTTCAGGCTGGTCCTGAATTCACTAAGTAGTCCAGGCTAGCCTAGAGCTCACAGCAATCCTCTTGCCCCTGCTTCCCAAATGCTGGGATTAAGGGCATGAGCCACCATGCCCAGCACTGATACGTGGTTACTGGGGATTGAACTCAGGATTTTGCAATTGCTAGGCAGGTGCTGGAACCACTGAGCTAAATCCCCGGCCCAATCAGGGCTCTTCAAATGGGATTCCCTTGCGGGGAGGGGGTGGGGTCGGGTGGGGTCAGCGCTGGGGATATCAGTGATCAAGACAGTCCCAGACCTGCACTTGGGGTTTCACCTTCCAGGCGAGGCCGGAGTGATCCAGAGCAGGCAGCATTGGGACGGGAAGTCCAGTGGGCTAAGAGAGCCACAGTGGGAATCCAGGCAGCGATCTTTCTGAAAAAAGAGCTGCCTGCGCCCTTCCGTGGCCACTATGGTGACCTGCACTATTTCCAATTCTTTCTGTGCATTGGGGTGGCCTCACCCCACACCACTATTCTCAAATTTGCAAAGTCTGGAATGGGCCAGCCAGGCACTTCTGAGTTCACTCTCAAAGCAGGTGACCCTACTGGTGAACCACAGGGATCTGCTTCAATCTGATTGGATGCACACAGGTCATGTGACAGGCTCAGCTCCAGTGTCTGTGTCGGGGAGGTAATCAGGAGCTGATTGGTCAGAGTTTGAGTTCCTGAATCACTCAAAAAAAATGAATCCAGGATTTGCCAGAGATTTAGCTCAGTGGTTCCAGCCCCTGCCTCGCAAGCCCAAGGCCCTGAGTTCGGTCCTGGAAACCACATACAATGCTGGGCGTGGTGACTCACGCCCACCAGCAATCAATACCACATACCCCACAGTGCCGGGCATTGTGGCTCATGCCTGTAATCCCAACACTCTGGAGGCGGAGGCAGGAGGATTGCTGAGTTCCAGGCTTGCCTGGGCTACATAGTGAGCTGAGGACCAGCCTGAACTACAAAACGAGACCCTGTCTCAAAAAAAAAAAAAAAGAAAAAAAAAGAAATGAAATCAGGATTATTGTGAAGTTTTAGACCAATTAGGACCACTGAGCTGCAGTCATTTTTATTTGGAGTCATGCGATTGCTGTGTCACTAAATTGCCTGAGACTTGAACTCAAAATGTCCAGGATGGCCTTGAACTCTCCGTGAGCCTCTTGCCTGAACTGACATTATAAATCGGCTGCTGATTTGCAGAGGTTGATGCTGCCAGGAGGGACATGCAAGGGTCACCGTTTTCTGGGTTCCTGACGCCCCAGTGAAGATTTACAGTCAGGAAAGTAATACATGTGGCTGCACCTGTGAGCAGCTGCTCATAGGATCCCCTATCTATTATCTGCAATTCCCAGTTCCTAAAACTGCAAATTTTAACCATGTGGGGTGGTAGATAATTTTACCCCAGTCTCACAAGGAAGCAAATCACCTAATATGAGCTATTTATACTCTTCATTTATTTATCCTCTTTGGTGTGAATATTCCCGCATTTTGCTGCAAAAAATAACATGTGTGCTGGGGGGTGGGGTGCAGCCTCAGGCCCCTCAGAGTGCTGTCTGTGGTACATACAGGGCACGGGCTGAGCAAGCTGTCTAAAATTGAGCCATCCAGGGTTCTGAGAGCATCTGTTTCCAAAGGCCTCAGCAGAGGGATTATGGGCCTGCAGTTTGGCATGTCGCCAAGCCTAGATTTGTCTTAATTATTGGTTCAACATTTATTTAATGGCTTTGGGAAGAAACTAATTTTCCATTACACTTCTTTTTAAAATAGAAAATGATGTTCATTTACTAAGACCTCTTTGCTGATACGCTTTTTTAAGTGTACATATATGAAAGCGAGTCCCTGTGTCTGTATGTGACAGTGTTTTTGTTGGTCTTGCTGTTTTTTGTTTTGGTTTTGTGAGACAGCATCTGGCTGTGTAGCACAGGCTGGCCTCAAGTTCAAAGTGATCTCTCTCTCTCTCTCTCGTTTTTCTTTTGCAGCACCATGCCCTGCAAGCTTGTGTTTTTATGTGACAGCATTTCTGTGTGTGTGAATGTATGGACTGGTGTGTTTGATTGTCTGTGTCACTGCATAAAAATGTGTTTGTAGGCGTATGCATTTATGTTTCTGTGTACTGTTAGTCTAGTGCACATGCGTTCATGTGTGTGGATGTTCATGAAAAGAGGCATGGTGCAGGATTTAAAGTTTATATGCTGAACCAGGCATGGTGGCACACACCTGTAATCCCAGTACTCAGAAGGCTGAGGCAGGAGGATCACCATGAGTTTAAAGGTAGCCTGGGCTATGTAGTAAGTCCAAGGCCATCCTGAATTACATAGCAAGACCCTGTCTCAGAAAACCAAAAGATAAATAAATAAAGTTTATATGCTGTAAAAGAGTCCTCATTTCCGGGGGCTGAATTCCTGTAGTATCTTAGCCAATTCTGAAATCACTCTGCAGAGAAATTCAGCGTTGTCCAGCAATACCCATAATTTCCACCAGAGGGCGGTAGTCCACTTCAGGGGAAAAGAACCCTGTCTACCCTTTTGCCTTTTAAATTCTGGGGTCTCTGAAGGCTGTCAGGGCTCTGGGGAGAGGATTGCTGTGGAGAGAGAGTTTAGCTCCTGCCTTCAGGGTCCCCTCAGCTGCCCAGAGGTTTCAGCCTCTTTTGTATTCCTAAAATGATTCAGGAGGATCCCAGGTTTAAAATCAACATGGGGGATTTAGTCACCTCATCTCAAGAAAGACAATAAAGGGCCGGAGATTTAGCTCAGCGGTTCTGGCACCTACCTAGCAAGCACCAAATCCTGAGTTCGATCCCAAGGAACCACATACAACAATACCGGGTGTGGTGGCTCATGCCTGTCTTCCCAACACTCGGGAGGCAGAGGCAGGAGGATTGCTGAGTTTGAGGCTTGCCTGGGCTACATAGTGAGCTCAGGACCAGTCTGAACTACAAAGTGAGACCCTGTCTCAAAAAAAATAAAGATTAAAAACAAAAAATACAGGTGTGTGCTACCAGGCCGGGCAGCATGATAAAACTTTAAGTGACAGGGCATTCCTGGCAATTAAACTAAAACTGAGGGTGTGAAGCTGAAAGACAACCCATAATGAGTCTCCTAGGAGACCCTAACTATATAGTATGGCTGCCACGTATTACTTTCCCAACTGTACTGAAGGGTAAATGATGTATTTCAACAGCCTGTATTCAAAATGAAATACATCCGGGAAACCATCACAGTCTGTTAAATAAACCTCCCATGGCCGGACAGGACTTTCCCTGGGAAAGTGGGCACATCATCACCACCAACCAAGCTGTGGTCCCTGCCCTCACCCCACAGATGTCATCTGAGGGTCAGAAGAGGACACCGGGCAGCAGTTCTGAAGTAGGACCCGTGCACCTCTTGGTCGAACTGATTTCATTTATATTTTAATGCCCTTTGTGTGGGTTTTTCATTCTTTTCTTTGGAGGGTGGTTCTTTTTTTTTTTTTTTTGAGACAGGGTCACTATGAGCCTGAGCTCATTATGGAGCCCAGGCAAGCTTCGAACTCAGCAACCCTCCTGCCTCTGCCTCCCGAGTGCTCGGATTATAGGCATGAGCCACCACACCTGGCACTGTGGTGTGTGGTACTGATTGCTGGTGGGCATAAGTCTCCATGCCTGGTATTGTTCTGTGTGGTTACTGGGGATTGAACCAGGGAACTTGTGCTTGCTAGGCAAGCACTGGAACCACTGAGCTAAATCCCCAGTCCTGAAAATTCTAAATTTTGAACCAGTGTGGAGGCACACACCTGCAGTCTCTCTGCTCAGGAGGCTGAGGCAGAAGGGTTTCCCTCACTGGGCTACACAGTGAGGTCAAGACCAGCCTGGACTACATAGTGAAATTCTGTCCAAAAAAACCACAATTTTTTTTTTAAATTTTTTTTTTTTTTTTGGAGACAGGGTCTTACTTTGTAGTTCAGGCTGGCCCTGAGCTCACTATGGTGCCCAGGTAAGCCGCCGCGAACTCAGCAATCCTCTTGTCTCTGCCTCCTGAGTGCTGGGATTACAGGCATGAGCCACCACGCCCAGCATTATAATGGGTAACCGGGGATCGAACTCAGGTCCTTGCGCTTGCAAGGCAGGCACCGGAACCACTGAGCTAACCCTCCGGCCCCACAATTTTTTTTTTAATTTAGAGATTAAATCTCACTAGTTTTCTAGGCTGTACTTGAAATATTATCCTCCTGCTTCAGCCTTTGAATAGTGGTTGCTACTGTGCCTGGCTGATAGGAGTTTTGATGTATGTTAAAACGTGGGTGACCCTTAAGTGTATCATGCTGCTGAAGGAAGTCCGATTTCAAAGGCTACAGACCCCTCAGCCCAGTGAAACAACTTTCCAGAAATGGCCAAGGTAGGGGGGTGAAGAATTAGTCACTGTCAGAAGTTTCTGGTGTGGAGAAAGGTTACCTAAAAAGAAGCAGCAAGAATTTGCTGGTGCAGTGGGGCAGCTCTGCGCTGTGCCTGCAGTGGTGGCTATTCATGCAGCGGAGGAGGGTGGTGGGGCAGAGAGCCTGCAGGTGGGCCCTGGGCATGTAAGGGGGCTGGTTAGTCGCTGGCACAAGGGCACACAGGCAGCGGACTCTGGGGATGGGTCTCGCCAACCAGCCAGGTGAGGTAGACAGTTTCAAGGGGGAGGGTAGGAGTTTTGGGGTGGAGACAGTGAGGTCAGGCTTCTGGGCACAGTGGTGTTACCCAGCTTCCTGGGACACGATTTGCTGGCTTTGTTCTTTTCCGTGGTTTCCCGCCATGCTGGTGTGTGTGTGTGTGTGTGTGTGTGTGTGTGTGTGTGTGTGGGCACACAGCTATATTCCCAGAATGTGGGAGCCTGAGGCAGAAGCACTGCAAGTTCCAGCCTAGCCTGCGTGACTTAGTGACTCAGATCCTGTCCGTAAGAAAAAATCAAAAGGGCTGGGCTGTAGCTCAATGCTAGGCCCTAGGTTCAACTGCAGTGTCATAGAAACAAAAAACAAAACAGAACACTTCCTAGAACTGTACACCAACAAATAAATTTGGGGCTGTAGATTTAGCTCAGTGGTTCTGGCACCTGCCTAGCAAGTGCTAGGTCCCTGGTTCGATCCTGGTAACCATACTGGGGTGGTGACTCGTGCCTGTCATTCCAGCACTGGGGAGGCAGAGGCAGGAAGATTGCTGTGAGTTTGAGGCTTGCCTGGGCTACACAGTGAGCTTAGGGCCAGCCTGCACTACAAAGCAAAACCCTGTCTCAAAAAAAAAAAAAAAAGTTTGGTTGTGTCCTAAATAAACTTTAAAAATGAAGAAAAAAATCTTAGAAGCGATATCTTAGAATCCCACTTGTACATGCTCACAACTTTGGAATTAGGAGCCTCTGGGTCTGTGACAGTCAGGTGAATGTGAGGTGTCCTCCACCCCTGTGGCAGGGCCAGCTGCAGTAGTGGAGCTGGTGTCATCATACCGTTACTATTATTAATTTTAGTCTTTGGGATGAGCTCTGGTGGTGTACGTAGTTCAGACTGGCCTAGCACTAATTCACTGTGATCCTCCTGAGTTAGGGCCATCTCTGCAGGCAGTGGCCTCTCTTGAGAGACCCTCACTTCTCCCGCAGCCCAGTAGGGCCCGGAACCTTGGGAAGCTTCAGGCAGGAAGCGCCATCACTGCTGTGCCATGACATCCCCTGCCACCTGGCCACCTCTGTGGCAACGTGGGGACCTCTGGTGGACTCCAGGGTTCTTGCGGCGGCTGTGCCCACAGTAACCCCTCGCTCAGCCCTTTCCCACACGGGCTCTGTCTGGGACTGGCAATGGAGTATGCAAAGCAATAGTTGCTACTCAGCTTCTATTCTTTCCATAGTGTAATTTGTGTGTGTGTGTGTGTGTGTGTGTGCGCGCGCGCGCGCGCGCTGGAGATGAAACCAGGGCCTTTACACTGAGCCACACTTCCTGGCCTTTCAAGTTTGCTAAGTCGTCCAAATTGCCCAGCTGGGCTCAAACTTGTGATCCTCATGACTCAGCCTCCTGGAGTGCTTGTATTACAAGCATTTGGCACCACACCCTCCATTGTGCAAATTTAAAAGCACAGAGCAAGCTGGGAATGGTGGTGGAAGCCTGTGATCCCAGTGCTTGGTGGGAGACTGAGGCATGAGGATCTCAGGGTTGAACTCAGTTTGGCAATTTCATCAACTGAAGAGATCAGGAGGCTGAGGCAGGAGGATTGTTGTGAGTTCCAGGTCAGTCTGGGCTAAGTTGTGGGTTCAAAGCCAGACTGGACTACAAAGCAAGATTCTCTCAAAACATGCGCGCGCGCGCGCGCACGCACACACACACACACACACACACACACACACACACACACACACACACCCAAAAATTCTAGAGGTTGTGATTTGATTTGGCTCTCAGGTGCCCTCTAGAGGTTGGTAGAAGAACCATACCTCACTCTTATCGGAAATCCTCCCTCAGCGAAGCCCTGTATTTGGCCCGAACTCAAGTGCCAGCTTGGCCTCCGTCTCAGGGTTGCTCTCCAGATGTGGCTGCGGAGGTGCAGACTGGGGTGCAGCTCAGTGGTAGAGAGCGTGGCAGCTGAAGCCACAGGCCTGGGCGGCCTCTCCACCCCGCTGACCTTTGTGTGGCCTGAGTGAGGGTCACAGTCTCCGCTTCCACACTGGGCCCAGCAGACCCCTGGGTTTTCCTTGAAAGCCTGAGTGTAGGCAAGAGCGATGTCCTTCAGTGGGGAAACTGAGGCCAGAGGGCTGAGGCTTGTCTTTCCGCTGGCTCCCTCCCTTCCTGGACCAGGGCTCCCTCTGTTGGCCAAACCCACTTCTCTCTGCAGTAGGAGACAGTGCAAGCTGGGCGTGTGCCCTACTCTGCACCTCATCCTGGGTGCCCTGTGGGCACCAGTGACGCCAAGGGGAGGAAGGAGAAGTCATTTCCTTCCCCGTGGACATCAGTCCATGGGGCTTTAAAACCACAGCCACGGGCCGAGAGTGACCTTTGGCCACAGCGGAGCGCAGGACCCTAGGAGCCCAGGACATGGTGAGTGGGCTCTTTTCTCTGTCCCCACCTTTCTCCTTCCCTTCCTCTCTCACACTGTCCTCCATGTCCCCTCCAGCCCCTCATCCTCATTCCAGTCTCTCATACTTGAAGGAGGATGGATGGGACGTGGCTGGGAAGGGTTATAGGCCTGGAAACCCAGCACTCCAGGAGGCTGAGGCAGGATGGTTTTAAATTGGAGCTCAGCCTGGGAAAGCAAGTAATTTAGCCAAGCCCTGTCTCAAAATAAAAAATAAAAAGGAGACAAGTGTGGTGGTGCATTCCTGTGGTCCCAGCCCCAAGTCTAAGGCCAGCCTGGCTTACAGGACGAGTTCAAGGCCAGCCAGAGCTATATAGTGAGACCCTGTCCCCCCAAAATTAATAAGTAAGTAAAAGGGCTGAGCATCTGAGTATGAATTCAATCCCCAGCTCAGAAAGGATAGAAAATGGATGTGAAGGTATTCTAGGAGCCTCAGCCACCTCACAGGAGACCCAGAAGTTTCCCCAGCAGGACACCCTGGAGCTGGGTCTTTGACATGCTTCAGAGCGCTGCAAATTGGGCTGGGGCCTGCTGTGCACCCAGCCCTGGGTTCCCTCCCTGGCACCCGAAAACTTAGCAAAATTCTCCAGTGGAGGAGTCCAGAAAGGGCTTTCCAGCAGGGCTGCAGCAGGGAAGAGTCCACCGGGAAGGAAGGACAGGCCGCTCCCAGGGCACTACAGAGGATCTCCATTGTGGATGTGGGGAAACTGAGGCCCAGCAGGGGCAGCGGCAGCCTGAGTCTCTGGGGTGGTGGCGGAGCAGGCTGCTGTGGATGCTGCATGTCTGGGAGGAAGCTGAGCCCCCAGGATGGCTGTGGGCACCTGCACCCTAGAGGCATTGGCCTCCTTGATTAGCCAGAAAGAGGAAACAGAAGGTGCCGGATGCCCAGCAGGGAGGGTGTGGTGTTGCTTCACCCTTCCCACCCCCGGGCCCCCTTGGGCAAGCAGGTGTCCAGATGGGATGGACAGACAGACGGACCAAGAGCGCTGCCTTTGCTTCATGCCCTGATTCCAAAACACTGAAGGGTGTGTGTGTGTGTGTGTGTGTGTGTGTGTGTGTGTGTGGGAGAGAGACAGAGACAGAGAGAGAGAGAGACACAGAGAGAGAGAGAGAGACCCTGTCTCGCCACAGAGGGGAGGGGCCCACAAAGCCCCAAAGGGTACTTAGAACAGAGCCGTGCTCCCTGTCCAGCCCAGGGCCCCTGACGCCATCTCACTGCCCCTCACTGCTCACAGGGGCCAGTTTGTGTGGTGGCCCCTTCCAGAAACAGGGCAGACAGGCCCAGGAACAGGGAACACAATAAGGAGTGGTGGCCTGCCGGGTTCCTTGCACCTCTAGCACCGAATGCGTCCTTGGCCTACGGTGGGACGCATTATCTAAAGCCAGGATAGGCCCAAAGAGGGAGTGATGCATGATGGAACCACAGAGCTCTTGCCGCTAGGCCTGGCATGTGGTCGACGCTTAATGCATGCCACATGGTTATTGTTCACCCTCTGACAAATAGCAGTGTGTTTTATTCTTTACTGTTTTGTTTTGTTTGATCCTTCTGCTTAGTCATAATCTCATATGTTGCTTTTCTCATGAATGACATCTGATATCAGCAAGCCTTTATTGAATGCTCTCTGCCTGCTGGGCATGTACTTCTCTTGGGCTACATAACCAGTGTGGAAGGTGCTGAATCCCTGCCCCTTTTTGCCACCCCGACCCCCACCGCTGACCCCAAATCCTCTTGTCTTTCTAAGGAGTTGTGTCCTTTTTAGCAGGC
>PVIC010007508.1:0-50775 GCA_004025085.1 Thryonomys swinderianus | reverse complement strand
TCCCAAGGGCAGACGGACTCAGGAGAGATGGAGGTGAGCAGGATTTAAAGACCTTCCACTCTTAATTCCTGGTTACCACCAAGGTCAAAGCTCTGTCACTTCCCCAAAGTCATGGTCACAGACACTGTATCCCACAAAATGAGAAAACACCACCATACAAACATGAACAAACCCAGGCAAAAAGTGTTTCTCTTCAGAGAGCTCTAGAGGGAGATTATACTTTTCTTATACTCATTCTTAAGTTCAGATTTAGGGGAACAAGAAAAAAAATGGGGAAATAGGAACAACGTTCTACGTATTTTTTCTCACCAATCGACTTCTGTTAACATTGATTGTGTTGGACTCTTAAAAAACAACAACGCTACAAAGCACTTAAGCACGTTTCTGTCAGTATTACAGTTCCGGAAATAAAAGTTTTTAAGACATGCGTGTGCTATCTTCAAATGGCTTTCAAGTACACAAAAACATGTTCACTTTCTCGCTTAACAAACGTTATCTGAGTTCAAAGAGTCTGACTTTACAACGTTCATATTTTCTATGAGAATCCTAACTTCCATAGAGACATTCAAGGGTCAGTGTTAGCCCCCCAGGTCATACACTATATTAGTTATTGAAAGGTTATTTATTATACAAAAACTGGCAACTTTCAATTCTCTAGGCCAAAACATAAGGAATTCATTATATGTAGTATTTCAGTCATAGCAAGAAGCATGGTGAAGTCTGCTTCTCATGAAGTCTTGTCATGAAGTCTTGTCATGAAGACTTCCAGGGAGGCCCTTACAAGGTTCTCCATTCCATTTACCCTAATTCTTATACGATACCGAAAAGCATTTTCAGGATATCACATCCTGATTGCTCATCTTGACTGGATTTTTTTTTTCAGCTGAGTTCATTAACCCTGGAAAACACACACAAACTAAAATCATCATAGGCCACCTGTTGGCTCCAGCACTGAGACGCATTCCTCCCAGAAGCACCAGGGAACAGACAGCCCTCCACAGACTGTCAGGGACAGACAGCTGCTTTCAGGGTAAGAGGAACCAGTGCGGCCCGAGTAGACCCATGCTTGCCTCAGAATCTGGCCCAGTGGCAGGAGACAGTCATGGGACGCAGGGAGAAGAGCAAAGGTCCACAGAGACTGCTCTCAATCGAACACAAGTCCAAATGGGCTGCGGATTTACCTCGGTGGTTCTGACATCTGCCTGGCAAGTGCCAGGTCCCGACTTTGATCTCTGGTACCACATACCACAGTGCTGGGCGTGGTGGCTCACGCCTGTCATCCCAGCACGCGGGAGGCAGAAGCAGGAGGATTGCTGTGAGTTTTGAAGCTAACCTTGGCTACACAGTGAGTTCAGGGCAAAGCAAGAACTACAAAGCTAGACCCTGACTCAAAAAACTTAAAAAAAAAAAAAATAGACTGCTCTCAACCTAGAATGGTCTTTAAAAACATCCTGCTTACAAACTGAAACTGACACATTACCGGTTACTGCAGTTTCCTTATCACAGAAAGAAACTAAAATGGACAAGTTTGAGACACTGGGTACCTTTTTAGATACATTATTCTACTAGACACAAAAAATGACAAAGAATGACTACCTTAGCTCTACAAAAACTCAGGAATTCAGTGCTCAAATTTGCCAAAGATATGTATCGACCTATTTTTGTTATGGCTTATTGTTGTCATCAAATTAAAGTTCACTGAAGCAGTGAAAAAATAAAGAATCAACTCAGATGCTGGCTGCTATGCTGCATAATGGTCTTCACAATAACGTTTAGCTGGGAAGTAAGCTAGAAAGTACTCTCTGAAAATATAAATCTCAAGCAGCAAATATTTCAGCAAAAGGACCGTTTTCATTATGGTTTCATAGGAGAAAAGTTTCTTAAAGGAAAAAAAGTCGAGTCAGAACAGGATAGCGGCTGAGGGTCTAGACCTCACCACAGGTTGGTTGTTCAAATCTCGGCTTTTGCTGTGAACTTGGGCAGATAACTCTCTGGGTCTCAGTCTCCACCGCCGACTGATGCTTGTGAGAGTCTCGGTTATCATATGAGACACATGAACTAACGTCAAACGCATAAGAGAACCTATAACGTCATCTATCTTTGGCGATTTGGTCTCACTAGACACTTAAATCGGAAGTACCTTCCTCCTCCATTAAACTCAGCAGTGAAAAGCTGAAAGCCAGCGTCCCAGAGGACTAACGCTGCACCTTTCCAGCCCTCCCTTCTCCCGCACCAAACACTACTGTACAGCAAGCCCTTCTCTCCGGCCGCCACGGTCACTTCCGACCAAAGCCTTACACCGAAAGGGGACCTTAAGCCACTCACTGAGCTCTAGGGTTGGATATAAAAACAGTGGAATTCGCTCTGCCTAAGAATTCCCAGTCACTGAATGAGTCACTCAGTTCTTTAGAAACAAGAGTAAAATGTCAAGGTTGCCAGAAAACCCTATGCAGATGTTTGTACAAATCATCTTCAAATGATCACCAAAACCAATGCTAAACAACACTTTTAGTAAACCATAACTGTTTACATGATTCCTGTAGCAGAGAAAATTTTGGAAATAAAGTGAGAGGGAAAAATTAGTGTAAGTTAACTGCTAAGTGATACAAGTGATACAAAGTATCAGACAAAGCTTAGACTTCTCTTTGTCCTCTGGCTTCCGAGTCTTCACTTTTTACCCCTTTTCACCTCATCAGCAAGCACTGGGCAAACTCAGCTCAAGATAAAATCATCCTAAAGTCTTATGTATTTCCTCTATCCTAGTAGAAAGCAGAAGCTTTTAAAAATCTGAAACATCTGTTTGTACAAGCCTTTTAATACTGCTCACGTGCAAAATATTTTGAGCTCTCTGTATTGATGATGGAACCTATCGGGCGGTCCTTTTCTCACTTTCGGAGCAATTCCAGTAAATTCTGAACTTTAATGTCAGTGAAATCCAAGTCATTTGTCACGACATATCGGAAGAAGAGACACCAAGGATATTTTCAGTCTTCTAAACGGTTCCAAAATAAAAATAAAATTAAGACATCGACTTGTACGTGTCCTAAGTACCTCTAACCCTCAGTCAGCAGTTGTTCCATTGGTGTGTCCCCAGCTGAGCTCCTGGGGCTCACTCCTCAGGACTGTCCCCCGCGCCTGCTTCTACCCACGCTGCCTAACCGCTGGCCTAGAACTACAAACTAAAAGCACGCTGCCCCTGCGGCACCCTTCCAAGTAGAACCTACTGCGCCTGTTTGCTTTATTTTTACATAAAAGACTTTGGACGGGTCGTTTTCTCAACTCACTGAACCACCAGGCGCGGCAGTGAGCGCCCCACAGCTTCCGGCCTGAGTATGACACGCGCTTCCCCACTCGGCTCCCCACGCTGTCTCCAAACAAGCCCGAGGTACTAGCTGAAGAATGACGACACTAGAACCAGTCCCACGGTCCACATCCAAGAGGGCCGCACCGCGAAACGAACTTTTACCTCCTAAAAGAGAGCGAAGGAGAAGAAGGGGCCAGCGGTCGTCTCCCCGCACGGCCCCTCGGCCGGCGCCGGCGCCTTGACCCTGGGCGAGCCCCCGAGGCCACCACGGGGCCACTCGGGCACGGCGCCGGCGAGGGGCGTCTCGGGCTGCGCCCAGACCCCCGGCAGGTGCCGAGGCCACCTCGGCCCGCCCGGGAACGTGGCCGCCGCCGCCCGCCGCCCCGCACTTTGTTAACTCGGCGCGGCGGGGGGAGGCGGTTCGGGTCGTGGTCACCGCACCGCGTGCGCGCAGGTCCCCGGCTGGCCAGGGACGGAGCCCCCGGCGTGGCACGGCGCGGCGGCCACTGCAGGCCCCCGGCCCGCTCCCGTCCTCACCTGCGGGAAGGAGCCCTCCTGGCGCGGGCCCCGGGGGTAGTCCAAGTGACCGCGGTCCAGCATCAGGTAGAGGGAGAAGATGACCACGCAGAAGATCGCGCTGCCGAACACGGTGAACTGGCGACTCAACTTCATTTTCCTCGCGCACCCGGGGCCCGGACGCGGTCCTCACCGGAGGCGGCGCGGGCTGTGGGCTCTCGCGAGCGGCCGCCGGGGGCTCCCGGCTCCGGGCCGCGCGCCCTGCGCCCTCCCGGGGGCCGTTGCGGGCCGGCGGCGCTCCGCACCGGTCCCCGCCGCCTTCGCGGGCCTCGGCCTCCGCCCCGGCCCACCGCCTCCCTCCCTCTCCGGCCGGGACGCGCCCGCCGCGGGGACGAGGCCCGCGCAAACTTGGTCCAGAGCGCGGCGCCCACACCCAGCGGGGCGCGCAGCCGGCGGAGCGCGGTCGCCGCCCGCACTTCCCGGCACCGCCGCCCCCGGGTCGGCAGGAAAAGTTTTCTGGACGCGGGCGGGCGAGAGTCCTGCTCGCCGGGAAGACGCCGGCGAGGGTCGGGCCAGGAGCACAGGCGGCCGCGGAGGAGGAACTGGAGGAGGAGGAGCCGGCCCGCAACTTAGCCGGGACGCCCGGGCCCGCCCCCGGCCCGCCCCCGCTTCCCCGGGCCCCTTCCTGCGCGGCCGCCGACGGGCCGGACCGGCGCACCTCGGCTCCGGGCGCGGGGCCGGGAGTTTCCTCCCTTCCCGGCCGGGCCGCCCGGAGGGCGCGGGGCGAGGAAGGGGCGCGCGCGGGCGAGCACTGTCCCCGGAGAGCGCCCGCGCTGCAGCCCGGCACCTTCCTCCCGGCCCGCGGGCCGGAGATGGCGGCGGCGGCTGCAGGAGGAAGCGCCGGCTGCCCAGCGCCGCCCGGGGCTCCGGCGCGGCCCGCCACGAGCGGGAGGAGACGGCGGCGCGGCGGCCGCTGGGTCGACAGGCGCCCGCAGCCCGAGCCGCGCCGGCCGCCGGCCTCGCCCCGCCCGCCGCGCCGGAGGAGGGGGCGGGGCCCGCGGCGCCCAATCACGGCGCGCCGCCCGCCGGTTCCGCCCCGCCCCGCGCGGCCTCCGAGCCGGGCGCAGGCGAGACTCGCGAGGCGGCGGCGCCCCGAGGGGCCGCGCGGGGCCGGGGCTGCGTTCCGAGCGCCCTGCGCCGGCAGCCCGCGCTCCGCGGTGCCCGACGCCCGCTCCGCGGTGCCCGGGGCCCGCCCCGCCGCGCCTGTCCGCCGCCCAGGTTTTCCACCCGGACGCAGGGGCCGCCGAAGGGTCCTCGGTGAGGGAATGTAAGAAGAGAGAAGAGAGCTTTGAGTTCCACTGAGGCTCGTGCTCTCCTCCTGGTGACATCCCGGTTCCCTGGGAGCCGAGAGCCCGCCCGCCGCAGCGCCCTCCGCGCAGACGTGCTCGGCTGGGTGGGAGTCCGAGAGGGAATCTGAGCGCGGAGTCTTGCACCTATATTGATTTATCGGCTCTCGCTCACGATTCACCCTTTTTGACGACGCTGTGAAAAGGGAGCTGGGCCTCCTAGGTTTTCCCTTCCCTGCTCGGTGAAGCTTTGTCAGTAGTGAGGAGCGCCGGGGAGAAGGCAGGGGAAGGAAGGCGCTTTACTTCCTGGTTTGATGTCTCCGTAGGCGAGTTCTTGCAGCAAACCACGCTTGCTTCAGCCCCAGACTCCTGTATACTGCTTGGTGGCCAGAAGTTTTGAAATCAAGAGACGCTACGGCACGAATAGCTGCCTGGAGCCCTAGGAAAAAAGTGTGGCATATTTTCAGCGGGCCTCGCGGACGTGGCACCGCAGTGACATGGGTGAGCGAGACTCGGCTCTCTGTGAGGCCCCTACCGTAGCCCTGGGAGGCCCGGGGTGGGTGCGAAGCTATTCCTGGGGCCCGCTCTTATCCCACAGGTTGGTTACAAGGTTAGCTTTCTGTACTTGCTATATCTATATTCTCTAGAGCTCTGTTCTGACTAGTGAATCCCTCATTATTCTAATCCCTTATTATAGTTAATAATTCTTTTTTATTAAGCTTTCCCTAGCCAAGAAGTAGTCTCAAGAGACAGGCCTGCAAAGATGGGATTTGGAGGTCGGTTTGATTGAGCCTTTGGGCTGGAGCTACTTGCCAAAAGGAAATAGAAAGCTGATAATTCATGGGATGGGGGCACCTCAATTAATTAAGCAATCACCTGTGGTTGATTCTGATGAGGTGCCAACTGCGGTGAGTGCCTTGGGGAACCAAGGACCAGATACACTTGACTGCTGAGCTGTGAAGGTGATTCTAAGGACCGTGGTGTGGAGGGATTCCTTTGAGTGCTTTTGAATGCCTGTGTGGAAAAATGGCAAGCGCAGGCTCCTTAGCTCAGAGTTAGGACACGAGATCCGAAGAGTTTCTGTAACATTTCTAAAATAACCTCTTGTTTATTGTAGTAATGGGGAGAATCGTATTTCTGAAAAGCAAACAAAATTTTAATGTTCAGGTAACTTGAGTTATAATTCATAAGCAAGCCAAGGTAGTCTATAAAACCAAAGGACTGATCGGTAGGTTATCAGGATGCCAAAATTTGAAATGGGTTGGACAGAGGTGAAGCTGGTGCCAGAGCTTTAGGACATGAAGTGACAGGAGAAATCCAGAGTGTTAGGGACATAAAGTCTTGCCCTGGACTTACCATATGCAACCCGTCTGCCAGAGGTGTTCCATGAAAAGGCCCAGGACACATTCCTTTCATTGGAAGCATTGAGAGGGGATTTAGCTCAGGTGGTACCGTGCCAACCTTGGAAGCACTGAGAAATACATTAGAAGAACACCTGCATCTTTGAATCTCTCCTTGCGTGCTCCCCTTCATAGCACAACCGTAGAGGAGGGCACCATGGAAATGGGCTCCCTGATTTCAGGGAAGAAGACAGGGTCCCAGAATAGCAGGGGCCAGGCAGCACATACCCAGGACAACAGTGAGTAATCAGATTGCTTTGGCCCACAGAGATGTCTTTGAAACAAAATAGATGTAAGCAGCCTAGAGTATTGCTAAATATTCAGAACAGGTAAAGCTACAGGTCATGTAACCAAACTTGACATGAGTTCCACAGTGGACAGTCACAGCCTCTTGCTTTTCAGACTTCAACCAGCTCACACGCTCAGAGCTTCTTGGTTGAAGAGAAGTTTATGTGTCCTTTAGGAAGGACCTTATCCCATCGCCACAGTACTGAGGGCATGTCTCTTTTGGCTTTCTCTAGAATGATGTGTGGCCATTTACTAGAGTGACTGCACTGGAGAAAAGGAAAGGTGGATGTCTTGGAGTTTACTAGATACAGGCTCTGAAAAGATCCTAATGACTGGGATAAACACCACTGTGCCTCTCCAGCCGAAGTTGGAGTTTATCTTGGTTGGATAATAGCCAGAGTCTTAGCCTATATCCAACCCATAGTTGACTCTGTTCTGTTAGTCCTCACACTAGCTGCGTGGTGACTTTCTCAGTTCTTGGATGTGTAACTGAAATCCCCACATGTCCCTTGCTTACTCATGGAATTATAATAGAAAGAACTATGTAGAAGCTCTTAAAATTTTTTTTATCTCTTTCAGGATAGTAAACCAGAAGCAATACTGAATCACTGGGAATAATCTCAAGAATTAATGCAAGATTAGTGATAACAAGACTAGTGATACTTAACATATCCCTTTAATTCACTAGTTTGGCCAGTGAAAAATGAACTTAGGAGAAGGATTATAGACTAGTCTAATCTTAATCAGGATACGATTCCAATGGAACCCTCTGTCTCAAATGCACTATCTTTACTGGAACAAATCATGATAGAACGTGACATATGCTGTACAGCTATTGATGTGGTTAATACCCTTTTATCTATCTGTTTGTAAAAACCACCAGAAGCAGTTGTACCTGGAAGGGTACCTGAAGGTGAACCTTCACAGTACTATCTTAGAAGTAAGATTCTCTTTAATACAGTGTGCAGATATTAATCATGTTTACATTCCATAAAATATCACTCTAGTTCACTATGTGAACGTTATGCTGATTAGATCTGATGAGCAGGAAGAAGATCTGATTAGATGGCTTAGTAATATACATCTGAGGGAAAGAAGATCCTCAGTAGAAGGTGACAGCCCTAAAGTTGGCCCTTGAAGGGTAAGATATGCCCTAGAATAGTGCAGGCTGCACAAGGCCACGGAGACATGCAGCCACACAAAATGCTGTAATGTCATGGGTCAGAAATGGCGAGGGCTGAGCAACGATTGCCGCAAGGACTGGTCTTACTGTCAGAGGGCCACGGAAGAAACATGTTTTGAGCTGAAGTGTGTCTCCTTCAAATTCATATCTTTAAGTCTCAAACTCAAGTAATGTTAATAGCATTTGGAGATCAGATCTTTAAAGTGGTGATCAACTTGAAGTGAGACCATTAGGTTGGTGCCCTGCTGACACTTTGATCTTAAACTTCTACCTTCCAGAACCCAGGAAAATAAACTTCTGTTGTTTGTGATACCCAGTCTTCTTACTATGCCAGGTCCCTCTGCTTGTATTAAAATAGAAAGCAACCACCTAGCTGGTAGACACTATCTGCAAACCTGATATCTGATGGGGAGATGATATCCGAGTATAGCTGAAATGTATATAATCTGACAGCAAAAAAAAAAAAAAAAAATCAAGCTAGGGCCGGAGATTTAGCTTAGTGGTTCAGGCGCCTGCCTCGCAAGCGCAAGGTCCTGAGTTTGATCCCCGGTAACCACATACAATGTTGGGCATGGTGACTCACACCCACCAGCAATTAATACCCACATACCACAGTGCCGGGCGTGGTGGCTCACGCCTGTCATCCCAGCACTCGGGAGGCAGAGGCAGGAGGATTGCTGAGTTCCAGGTTTGCCTGGGCTACATATTGAGCTCAGGGCCAGCCTGAACTACAAAGTGAGACCCTGTCTCAAAAAAAAAAAAAAAAAATCAAGCTATCTAATTTAAAAATAGATAAAAGGCCTGAATAGACATTTTTTCAGATGTGGCATACAGATGACCAACAGATATATATGAACATGTCCTACATGAGGAATCAGCAGCGACTGCACATCAGAGCCACAAAGAGATGGCACCTCACATCTATTGTGATGGCTTTAGAAACAGCTGTCCTGATGAGAACAGCTGTTAATGGCGAGGTGGAGAAGAAACAACTCTCATATGCTGCTGCTGAAACTGTCCATTGGGGATAGCCATTGCTTTTTTTAAAAAAAGTGTATGTGCAAAAATAGAACTACTCCGTGACCCATCAACCCTTTTATGAGGTCCAAAGCAAGTTCTCTTCTCTGGAACGTTCATTTTGATTATCCTGATTGCTGCTTACTCCATTAAACTAATATTTTATTATCTTTTAATGAAAAAGGTGTATTTTTCTTGTTCTTGCTAACGTGAGTCTGTATGTCTCTCAGAGCTGATCATAGCTATTCTAACAGGGCGAAGTGATATTTCATGAGATACTTGCTCTTCAGTTTGCTTTGCAGCGTTATTCCTAAGATTTCACTCAGGAATCAACTTAAGTATCTGCCAATAGATGAGTGGATTTAAAATATGACACGTACATGTAATGGAATACTACTCCGTCCCTCAAAAGGTGGAAGTATTCTCAGCTGTGGAAATGTGGATGAGCCTGGAGAACACTATTCTATAGAAATAAGCAAACTGCAAAGGCAAATAACGCATAATATAAAGTATATGTGAAATCTAAAAAAAAGTGAGACTTGTAGAAACAGAATAGGAGCTAAGGGAGTAGCACAAATGGGGAAATTTTAGTTAAAGGGTATAGACTTTCCACTATAAATTGTGGACATCTAATGTATGCATGTGGACTGTAGTTAGAAAATACCTTGTACATGTGTTGGTCAGCTTTTCCACTGTGGAAGAAAGTACCTGGCATCTGCAACTTAGAGGAGAGGTTCGTTTGGGATCACTGTGTCCCAGAGTTTAGTACCGTTCGCTGGGTCCCGGGCAGGAACGTGACAAGGGCATGACAGAGCAAAGCTGCTGACTTCGTGGCACCCAGGAAGCAGAGCTTGCAGCATCAGAGGGAGAGATGGGAAAGACAGAAAGATGCGATCGTGGCATCTGCCTTTTTCCCTACCCTCTCGCGTGCATAATGGAGAGTGTGTTAAAGCAGGTGCTCGGTGTCACCAGAGTAGGATAGAATACTAGAATACTTCCTGTTCTCAGAATAGGACTGCCTAGGAGAAGGTTTCTGGAAGGTGTGGTGCACTTCTGTTTCTGATGATGAGAGGGTTTATTTATACAAGCATTGATCAAAAATACAGCGAATGTTTATATTTTATAATTTATTACAGTTGAAAACACTGCTGTTAATCCTCCTCAAAGTAATGCCTTTCGTATCGAACACACTTATCCCATCATGCCTGCAACTTTCTGAAGCAGTTCTTTCCAGAATGTCTTTATGAGATGTAATCAAAAATACACTGCCATGTGCCACCCACTGGAAAGCTAGACTATTAAGTACATCATGATGTGTCCTCATCCACCTATTGCCAGATCTGGCATTTGTGCAACTTCTGGCTCTTCCTGGAAGTCAAAATGATTATGAAAAGAAACATTTTGATTGATTCAAGGCAACTAAAGGCACACGGAAAAAGGACTTCCAGAACTGCTTCAAAACGTGGCAAGAATAGTGAGATAAGTGTATTCTGAATCGAGGGGCCATACTGGGAGCAGAGTCAATGGCAATGTGTCAGGTACTGTAACAACTCTTTATTTAAACACACTGTATTTTTCACTCACATCTCATATGTGTACCATTGTTTCAGGTTTTATCTGGTAACACCCAGAAAATCTCTTTTCCCAGTGAACTGCAAAGGTGTGTCTGCTGCCTCAGTCACCTAAACAGTTGTATCGAAGGGAGAAGACTGGAGCAAAGCTTAAGAAATTGAGAAAATTTTATAATCGTGACTCCATAAAACTAGACAAGACGGAGGATTTAATTTTCTCCTCCCTTCTATCTCCTGACAAAAACAACCTGCCAAGGACCCTGAGCATTCTCACACTGCCTGTCCGGATAGGTTAGAAGGCCAGCGAGCCCTGACCTTGGATTGAACCTCAAGGTCGTCTTTGCCATGTGCAACCGAGTATTTTCCCCCAAGTAACAGACTTGTTTACCACAGACAAGTCAGGCAGTAGCAGGCTGGCCCCTGCAGATCCTGAAACTATTCACTTACCCCGGGGAACCGTGACATTGTTGACTTAATCTCTCTCTCCCTGGGCTGTAAAACAAAGCTGGGAGAGGCGATGAATCACGTAGTAGATAAACTGGACAGGGGGACCTGGGCAAGGTGAGGGAAAGAGAACCGGAGCAGGAAGGCCTTTTCTTCACAGTTCTCTTTATTTGAAATTTTATATGGACTTATTTTGTGTCTGTTTTAGCAAAATGGAAGCTTCTTGAAGTCAAGGACCTTGTGGTGTAGCACAGTATTTTACTACATGACATAATGCCTAGTAATGTTGAGGCTTAATAATACCTGTTGGATAAATGAGTGGTTGTCTGGGCCCAGAGTCACCATTAGGATGGACTGGTAGTGCTCATAATAAGTGGCTCCACCTCATTAATAGAAATCAGTGTGCTTTTGTGCTGTATTTAAAGATGTTCTTATTTTTATGAATCGGCACAAAATCCTTTATTCTGTAAGATACTATCTTTTAAAACCCTTTAATGACAATTTTTGAAAAAAATAAAGCTAATGATTAATCATGTCAGTCACTAAAGGAAGTCCAATATAAGGGCATAATGAAATGAATAACCAGTCTATGCTTGGTGTCTTGCTTAATGTTGACTCATTTCGTTATCATAGCTATTTAAGATTAGTATGCTAACATCTGTTTCACAGTTAAAAACAGAGAGGTAAAATAGCTTGTGTTAGGCACATAGCTTCCAAGTGTTATAGCTTGGTTTTTCCAGTCTCAAAGCTCCTTTTACTTTGCTCTAGTATTCTAGAGTAATTAGAGACAGGGTCTTGCGTTGTAGTTCAAGCTGACTCTGAGCTCACTATGTAGCCCAGGCAAGCCTCGAACTCACAGCAATCCTCCTGCCTCTGCCTCCCAAGTACTGGGTTTACAGGTGTGAGCCACCATGCTTGGCATTGTGGTATGTGGTACTGATTGCTGGTGGGCGTGAGTCACCACACTTGGTATTGTTGCATGTGGTTACTGGGATTGAACTCAGGACCTTGCACTTGCCAAGCAGACTCTGGAACCACTATATTCCCGGCCCTGGGTGGTCATATTTTATACCTGTTGTTACGGTGAATAGATTTTTTTCAAAATAACATTTTGGATGGTATTGTTCTGGCTTAGTAGAAAAAAATAGAAACTAAGTATTTTTAAGCAGGAAGTTATTTAATAGAAGATGCCTGCAGAGATCGGGTCAGGATTAGAGAAAGGGCCTCACGTGAGTCTCCAAGAGCGGCCTCCGGACAGTGTCGATCCAATCTCTCCCGGGGCCGAGACCTCTGGGGGCTCCTGGAATGAGACCGTGACTCTCTCCGTTCAAGGGCACCGCCCTGTGACAGGAGGCGGCGGCAGAAGGCTACTGCTGTCACGTGACGGGAGCTGGTGACGGACGGTGGAATATTGCTCCAGAAAGATGTTTCTGTGATCTCAACCCAGAGAGAAAAAAGAAACAGTCAGAAGTAGTCAGGATGAGGCTTCTGCATCTTTTTTCTAAATTTCACATGAGTATATCAAATTGACAGACTTAATTCATATCCATCGCTCGAGGTAAAGATGCCTAGGAAATATTTGAAGTGTCCAGCCTCTGCAGTGTGAAAGCCAGCATGAAAAGAAGCTAGACATTGAGTCATCCAGCCTCCGTCCTTTCCCCAGGCAACATTTGTAGAAATACAGAAACTTCCACGGGGAAAATAAAGTGCTTAAAATGTCTCTGTCCAAAAAAACCTGTAATATATAATAGATGCTAACTTATTCAAACTCCAAACTCTTAGCACTTCAGTCTTGATGGCTATGATTTATGTATGTGATAATTAAGGCCATTATGTATCTAAAAGTACATAGCAGAGATGAGAAAAAACTATTTACAATACAGAAATTTTCAATATCCCTTTGTTTGCTGTCATAATAATTGGCATGATCTGGAAATAGAAGGCATATGTCCAACAGGATCTAGTGTCAACCTTCCTCTGGATTCTTCTTGGCTGTGATTTCTCACATGATGCACAATATTCAGATAGAAAAGGCTTCAGAGACACTTAGCACATCCAAACCTTCGACATGGACACCCTAGAGAGACAGAAACACTTCCCAAAGGTTGCAGGGAGAATGGAGGAGCAAAGCTTTGTCCATCACAAGGGAACCCAGCTTTAGATAGCATTTTAAGTACTGCGTGACACTGTGTGTGTATGTGTTAGGGATTCCATTTATAATAAATTCAATAACAGGCAAACTGTTGCTTTAGAGAAACACATGAGGATTTCAAGGCTAATGGAAACTTAGTTTTTGTTCTTTTTTTTAAGATAATTTCTTCCCTAATTTTTAAGTTCAGTCTAATGAATCGGAATAAAACTTAGCTTTAGTATCTACAATATGTCAGAGCCAGGCTGAGTGCTTCCCATGGGTTATTTTGTCGATGAGGAAACTGAGGCACAGCCTTTACTTACTTTCTCAAATCCACACTGTTTAATAGGCAGAGTCAGTAGTTGATCCATCCGGTTCCACCATTCTGCTAGCCACAAGAAACTTACGGGGTGATTAAATGATGGACCCCTCACTTTATTATTATTTTATAACCATAGAAGTTATAAAAGTTGTATTAAGAAAAATGATATGAAATAATACACATGTACAAGCATGTGGTTATATCTGTGTTAAAACACATCAAACATGTGTAAAAAGCAAAACACTGTTAGATGAGGATGGTGAAAGTGCAGTGGCTTCCCCCTTCCCTGTGTCCCGAGGTTTTTGTGAGGTGGCCGTATTAAATTACAATGGAAAAATATGTTCTAAGACATACTTCTCATTTACGTGAAACATAACATTTCATTTTTATTCCATTCCTTCCTATAGCTTTGTGTAATCTTTAAAAATCTCTGCTCAACGAGTGACTTCATTACTAAACTGATGGCACCAGATCATTCTAGCTATGCAAATCACAAGGCCACAGCCAGCTGAGGAAAAGGTGGATGAAAGATTACATTAAAAATTAAAGCAACGTTGCCGGGCGTGGTGGCTCACGCCTGTCATCCCAGCACTCGGGAGGCAGAGACAGGAGGATTGCTGAGTTCGAGGCTCGCCTGGACTACATAGTGAGCTCAGAGCCAGCCTGAACTACACAGTGAGACCCTGTCTCACAAAAAAAAAAAAAAAAATAAAGCAACGTGTAGAAATGCCGAGATAATGTGCTTACAATTATTTCTACATATTTAATATTTATGCAATTACAATGCCCATCGTGACAAGGACTAAATCTTGAGTCATATTCCCTTTGCCCTCTGATAGTTTTGACCTTGAATGAGACTCCCAAATAGTACATAAAATGTGGCTGTTAGGAGAAGCATTTCCTTTGGCCTATGAATGATAATCTATCTTTCTCAGAAAGTGATCTCATTCCTCCCTAGCTTTTGTTCATTGCCGGTGCCCTGTGTCTCGCGCTCTGGAATACTGTGATCACCCCTGAAGGGCCGGGCTCCCAGGCTCCCCCGGTTTGCCCGTGTTGTTTGCTGGTGCTGCTGTTGTCGTGTGTTTTCTGTCAGAGGAAATTCACCGGCACGTTCGCCTGCTCGACAGGCACAGCGAGCCGCGCGGCTCTTCCCAGGAGAGGCCTCCAGGCGCCAGGCTCGTCCAGGCTCCGCGTCTCGTCCTCCCTCTGCAGCCTCACAGCTCGGTGCAGATCTCAGGACGCTGGTTTAATCCTCTGCTTCCCAGTAACAGCCTTAGACCAGCTCTGCGGGAATCAGTTCACGTTTCTGCAATAATTTGACGAGAGCAGTTTAGAGCTAGATGGATACTAAGAAGGGGTAGAGATCTTTATTTTCCCTGCGATGAGTTATTGGCCCGAAGGGGGAAAGTAGTATCCCCAAACTATACAAACGAAAAGCAATATAATTAACTTTTATGAAGCATTTTTACTGGGAAAATTCTAAAACAATTTCCCTTTCTCTGTGTGTCATAGGAAAACAATCACGAAGAATTGATAAAATTTATTAAAAATTCAAAAACGTGAAGTGAGATATCACTGAAAAGGCAGATTGTTTTCTTGGCAGATTTCAAATCAACTAGAATATTTCCCCGAGGCCATTAGGAAACTAAAGACCGTGCTTTTCCAGTTTCGTATGTATTCATTATTCTTCCCCTTGGGAAGTGAATTCACTAAGACCAAGAGGTTCTGGCCCCGAATCCCGAGCTGAGGCTAAGGTAGCCCTCCCATTTAAAATCCCCCAGTCCTTTGAATAAATGCTGACGGGTAGTTTTCGTTGCAGCCCCACTCCCTCTGCCCCCCTTGGGTCTGCACCGCGGCCGTGTAGCTGTGTAACGCACAGAAGTGATTTGGGAAAGTCCGGAATCACTCGTGAGCCTCGTCTTTGACTCTGCTGAGCAGCACAGCTATTTACCATGCCAACTCGTAACTCTGGCCTGAGCGTCTCCATTTGCTGGATGAACAAGTAAGTGAAAGAATGCTGCACCGTCCAAAAATCAGCTCCTGGGGATTTTCTGGGGTACCGAGTCCTCAGAGAACTCCCGAGGAGCATCCTTGGTTTGCTCCTTTGTCATCTCTCTCTCTCTCCGGGCACGCTCCCGAAGGGCTCCAGAGAAGCCCCAGCGGCCGTGTCCCCGCCTTGCCCCTCACCTTCCCCGGGCCTCAGCGGTCAAACAAGGCTCTGTGGTCGTGGGGACCTTGTGCTTGCGACGCAGGTGCTGGAACCACTGAGCCAAATCTCCGGCCCTGCAATTCACTTTTTACAGAAAGATTTCCAGGGTCTTGAATGACAGTGGCTGTAGAGATCATAAAGAGCGGAGACCTATGCCCGTACCAAAACGAGTGGGAAGGCTTCCTAACTTTCTAATTGAATTATTTTAACAAGTGATTATCAGCTATTCACTCTGTGTCAGACAGGCCTGGTATGGATGCCGAACACCCACTGTAGAACTCATAGGGAACCGCAGCGTAGGGTGTATCATAGAACTTCCGGCACCCTTTCATGAACACGTTCACAATGTTTATATCCACCCATGTTTTAATCTGCACAGAACTGAGAGCTTCAAAATCAAGGCCTTCTCTCATTCCCCAGCTCCCTCAGTACAAAGCCAAAACAAACCCAGACTCATGGGAAAAGAATCTTCAAGAAGAGCATCTTATCGTTTCCTCAAAGTCCTGAGAACTTCGTGGTTTTGACATCAAGAAATCTTTACTGAACTCAGTGCCCAGGCAGATAAACTGCCCAGAAGCATCTAAAACATGGAAGCATTTGCCAGTTTGGATTTCTATCCTTGGCGCTATCTAGGGAGCTTCAGCAGGATGGGGAGAGAGAGAGAGAGAGAGAGAGAGAGAGAGAGAGAGAGAGAGAGAGAGAAAGGGAGAGAGGGAGAGAGGGAGAGAGAGAGGGATAGAGAGGGAGAGAGAGAGAGGGAGAGAGGGAATTACTCACCTGAAAGGCTGGCTGTCGAGAGAAAATCCAAACCCGGGAGGTTTTCTCCTAAGAGCCCCTGTGACATTTTATTCTTTAAATAAATCTTTTCTTCCTCTCTTTAGGTGAGAGATTGACATTTTAAGATCAATCATCCTCTGCTTTGCAGGGTTGGTAGACTAAGAACGGGATAAATGGAAATTAAGCAAAATTTCCATTTTTTGAATAAAAGTACTCAAAATAGCTACATTCTAACTCAGTAGAAAGAAACATGGGACGCTCTGCCCTCAGTGATCGTCCTCCGTCCCGTGGTTATTTCAAGACCTTTTGATGTTACAATTTCACCCTCTTTTCTCTAAAAGAACCATCCTGAATGTGCACCTGCTGTTTGAGTAGCAGCAAAAAGCAAAGGAATCTCACGCTCTGTGTGTGTGTGTGTGTGTGTGTGTGTGTGTGTGTGTGTGTGTTTTCCATCACAGGCAAAGATATTTTAGCCCTTCAGATGTACTCACAGACTGCCAGCATTTCCAGCCCCTTTCTACCAGGAGATAAATGTGATTGTTTTACTATAGTTTACCACTGAATTTTCCCCTCCTGTTTCTACTACTCGATACCTTCTCTTGTACATAACGACTCCATTAACAATTGGCTAGCCCCTCTCAAAGTCACATTTATTTCATACTTTTAACTAAAGTCATATTTAAAAATATTAAGGCTCTCAGATCATTTAGTCATTCAATACATATTTATGGAGCCTACCATGTGCCAGGCATTGGGCACAGGGCTGAGTGTCACAGAATTCAGGGGTCCTGCCCCACTGCCAGCCCACATGAAAGTCGGTAGCAGCCTTCTTCTGGCTGCTGTGTGGTCTAAGCGAACTCATCGCCCTCTGGGACTCCAGTTTCCTTAGCTGCAGAAAGTGGGCTCAGGGAGAGTCGCCTTTTGTCCAGCCTTTTGCAGAATTCAGCTGCACACGGGTTCGGGGACCTCGTAGGTGAGTGCTGGCATCACAGCTCCCGAAGATCCTAACTAATCCATGGGGGTCATTTTTATATTAAGATTTATACTTTCTTTCCAAAGGCCCAAGAAGATATTTGTGAGAGGAATACGTAGGGATGTCTTCCACTGTGTGGTATATGTGAGCATATTCTGCCCCCCAAGGTGCTTGTCCTACTTCCCAGACCCTAGGCAGTGGAGGGAGTAACTGCCAATCGTGGAGAATCAATCTGCATGCCAAGCTCCTCGGTCTGATCTCCCCAGGACAGTCAGAAACCGCAGTTACAGAGCCAAGCGATGAGGCCAGGTAAAACTGGGTCTACAGTAGTGACAGTCCATGGAGCATGTTAAAGCTCCCTAATTTTATGTCAACCAGCCACTTCCAACAGTTTTCAAAGCACCTGTGACTTACATTGTTACTTTTTATTTGTATTAATCAAATGAATGCTTTCTCTTTGCACAATCCTGTATCATTCCTTATTTGCAAGCCACTAGATATTCTTTTAATAACACAAGAGTATTGCTTCTTTCTGTCTTCTCGCTCTACAAAAGATATTTTATAAAATGCTTTTAAAATTCATCTAAACTTGCAAAATATGCAACAGTTTGATGCTGACACCAGGCAGATTATTTGAAATTCAGTATTATCCTTCAACTTCTGACATAAAAAAGGAAAGAAAAAGGAAGCCTCGTATTGCTTTTAGATCTCATCTACCTCCATTTCTGTTTAGTTCAATTTCTTGTATCAAAAGAACATAGTAACTTACCGAGTACCATTGATCAGTGAGAGGACAGCTTCTCGTTTCCATTTCTAAAAGTAAAACCCACACATACATCACGCATTACAAAAATGAAGAAGAGGTAGGAAGGTATGGGTTATACTGAGTAGTTAGTTCTCCTGTTTCCCTGACTTCCTAATAACATTTCATGGCTTTTTTCCCCCCTTCCTTTCCTCCTTTCACTATAAATATCAGAGCTGATGACTGACTTTTAACTGCTGCTCCTCGTGCGAACTCCCTGGGCTTGCAAATCAGCTACTGATTCTGCAAACCAGCTCCCAGCCTCACCCGCCCAGTCTCCCGATGGGGTTTTGGAGCCACAGGGAACACGGAGCCTTTGGAGAGCATGTGGGTTTGAATAGCAAAGCTCCAGGGTTGGACTGCGGAGCCCTTGGGTCTTCCTGGCTCCGCCCCTTGGTGGTTGGCCCCGCCCCCTGCCCCAAAACTGGCTGCTCTTCTAGACGCCTGTAAAGGGCAGCTCGGAGAGTCGCACACATGGGAGAGTAGACATAAAATAGCAAAAGAGAATGATGGAAGAAAAATAGAAACTAATACATAGAAATAGAGCAGCAGAGCCTTTCTGCAAGCGGAGTTCTATTGCCTTTATCAAAAACTGTTGCTCTTTAAAAAATAACATCTCGAGGTAGTTTATCTCCACACCCTTGCTAATAATGGTCCAGTTCTGCCACCATAGCTCCGGTCCATTGACGTTCTCATAGCCCTTCACCTTCAGATTTTTTTTTTTTTTTGAGACAGGGTCTCGCTTTGTAATTCAGGCTGGCCCTGAGCTCACTACATAGCCAGCCAAGGCAAGCCCCAAACTCAGCAATCCTCCCTCCTGCCTCTGCCTCCCGAGTGCTGGGATTACAGGTGTGAGCCACCACGCCCAGCACTGTGGTATGTGGTATTGATGGCTGGTGGGCGTGAGTCTCTACGGGGATCGAACTCAGGGCCTTGAGCAGGCGCTGGAACCACTGAGCTGAGTCTCCGGCCCTCTTCACCTTCAGATTTTAACCTAAACTTAGGAAGCAAATTTAGTGGGCAGCTTGGTATTTATGTGTCTGTGTATAAATACTATGTTGCAGAAAGATGAAAGAATGGGAAAATTAATTGTGACTAGCATTTCTGAGGGTATGGCACATGCTTGGCAACATGTACACAAGATAACACAAATAAGCCTTCCCTTAATGTAATTGTTTTAGGTACAAACTAACACCAGCTACATCTTAGGGTTGAGAAAACTGAAATAGCAAGAGGGGAAGTGGCTTTTGCTCCAGGTCACTTCCTAGCAGACGTGAGAGCAGATGCGTTATCCAGGCACTGCGCTCCTCTGCCTAAAACAGTCTCTGCGCCACCCAACAAGGGACGCGGTGTGTGTGTCACGTGCAGACTCCAGTCCTGATGTTTCCTGAATGTGAGCGCTTCTGCCATGCGTACTGCCCCTGAGGGGTAGAAGCTCCAACAATTATTGGCTCCTAGAAACGAATGTTTAAACCTAGGGCTGTTGGACTGTACTGACCAATATACAGCCGTTAGCCACATGTGAATATTGAAATTAAGATTTTTATGATGATTTGCCAGTTGTATGAGCTACATCTCAAGTGCCCAGCAGCAGCATGTGACTAAGGGGCTCTCCGCCGGGCAGCACATCTGTGGGACATTCCCACCACGACAGCGCGGCTGCTCTGGGACACAGATAACTTCAGGGATATGACAGAGTCGAAGGGCCTTGAGCCCCTGTGGAAAAGGACTAGCGTGTATTTCTAAGGAAGGACGCTCACGGAGGGTCTGCTCCGGCCGAAGCGTGCCCCACAGTTACCAGAAAAGCTCAGTGAGCAGATGTGTCCGCGCCTCTCCTGCAGTTCACTGCTTCTGGTGAGAACAGTCCTGCGACAGGGCGGTCCACACCCCAGCAGGACGGACCTGGAAGGTGGCGCGTCCCCCCCGACTCCAGGACAGAAGCCGGACAGTGCTGCCTGGAGAGGAAGACATCTAAACCAAGGCCTCGACTGAGAGAAGCTGCAGTGGAAACAGCTGTGAAAGGAGACGTGTTCCCGGCTGAGAAAGTACCTAGGCGGGGAAGAGGGCCTGCAATGGCTTGAAGAGTTTTCAAAGGTCGCTTGAATGACGTTGGGCATCCATTTTGTACTTTAAGATGACAGGTTGGGATTTCTCTCTAACATTTTGTCCAAGTTGTTCAGCACAGAGAATGCCGGAGGAAAGAGAAAAGCAGTATCACCGTGGGTATCAAGGAGCAAACCGCGGCTGACAGTGGCGCCGTCCCGCACAGCTCCACTATGAAGGATGTGCGTGGCCGACAGCCTGGGCGGATGATAGCGACACAGCTCCCACCTTGTCTGACGGCCCGTGCAGGGAGCAGGCTGGGCTCGAGTTTCCTCGCATTACTCAGTCCTCATCACCCACCGCATTATTTCCTCATATTCACATTTGTGTCGTTGGAAATTGCTAGAACAACACAGGATACAGAGCCACCCATCTGCACAGCTCTGCCTATCCGCTCAGCACCAAGCGGTACAAGCTCCCCACCCAGAGCTGCTCCTGGCCAGTAGGGCCAAAGAACAAACACGAAGACACGGAAAGTAAGCCAGAGAAAGTAGTTCGCACCAGGTAAGTCCAACTCCAGAAAAGAAATAAATGACCAAGGGAAGTATCCTCACTCTCTTTCAGAAGCTATTTGAATAATGGTCAACCATTTGCCACTGTGGGGCAATACCAGTAAAAGAATGTTCTTTTCAGCCCCGGAATTTTCAAGACAATTATAAAAATAGGCATGTTTGTGCTTGTTGCCTTACTTAGCAATAGTCAATGGGCTGAAAACATTTATGACCTACAACAAGGTATCTCAAGCCAACTTTCTTTACAAACTTCCCTCTAAGATTGCTTCAATCTATTGAAAGCTGTTCTATGCCTTAAACCAGATAAAATTTCAGTGGCTCATCTTTGGATAAAATGCTTCAATCACATCAATCAGTAATTAAATATGCAGGCATGAAATAAGCAGCAAGCTTGGCTTCAGAGCCACCTTCCGATGTGTAAGTGAGCCAAGACAGACCATATGCCTTTAAATCTAGATGGCTGTGTATGAATCTCAGAGAAGCCTGACAGCCACTTCTCACAGCAAATCTTCAAAGGAGGGAGAAAGGCGGATTTTTGTAGCTTGTCAGATAAATGTAGGTTAATATTCTATGTCCATGGAGACTCAGCAGACTACCCTTAACTTTCCCTTTTGGGTTCTCAATTCAGTTCTATGAGAGAAAACATTCAAACTCAGAGCTCAAACCAACATTATTTCTCAGGAGTTCACTGTGACCCATGACGTGGTCTTTGTCTAGGAAAGATGGCTGCCCTCTTGGCTTCTTGAAGAAACTCGGCACTGCTCAGCACTGGGCCTGCCCACGTTCAGACCGTACATCCCCACTCCTGAAGAGGTTGGCCCAGCTCTGGCACAAGGGCAGTTTAGTCTTGGAAATGTGACGTAGCAAGGTCGAGCTGACTCTTCCCTGGGGTTGCTAGACAGACACAAGGATTCTTCTATCCCTAGCTGAGAGCCAGGAGCAACTGGCTGCTGGTGGCGGTTGATGGAGCATCAATAAAGTCAAGCAGGGCAAAGGAGACCTGAGACAGAACCATAGTCCCCTGTGCGCCTTGTGGGCCCCTGAATTCTGTGATGTCTCCAATAACCTCACAGCTCACACGAGCTACACAGTATCTGGCAACACAGAAAGTGTTTAACAAGAGTAACAATAAGTGTTACTGTCTGTTGCTTTCCTCCTTCTTTGACCTTGATGCCTACCAATGAAGGATTAAAGCCATCCTTGGCAATCAATACTACTTCTTTCAGAGAAAATTCTCTCTTCTCCTCCCCTCCCTTTCCCTCCCCCTCCCTCTCTCTCTGTCTTTCTCTATCTCTCGCTCTTTCTTCCTCTTTGTCTCTTTCTCCGTCTCTCTCTGAAAAGTAGAGCAGCTAAATCATTCTACCCGAGGGAGAGGGGGAAGGTGGGGAGCAGGCCTCTGAGTGCCTGTCCGCCCACAGAAGAACATTAACATTGTTAATCAGCGTGCAAGCTTTGCTTCTCTTCCCAGGGAAATGGTTGAGAAAGGTACAAAATATTCAATCCTTTCCAAGCAGCAATGTTTTTGGCCATATCCAGGAAGAATGGATTTTTTTTTGCCACTGACGTCTTTCTGCAATCTTATAATTTCGTGTTACTAACAAGAACCAAACTATCGTCAGATCAGGTTAAAGAGGAATACCCAATTCCTTTATGTCCTACATTGTGGTAAGCCCTGTCAGACATTCAAAAAGTCATATGGTTCTCGCCCTTAAAGAGTTCACCATCTTCCTAGAAAAACAATGTTTAGTAACAAAACCAATAAGGTGTTGCTGCCCCCAGGTAGAGCACACGGTGGTGAGGCAGACCCTTGTCCTGCGGACATTACTCGAGGAGCCTGTGGGGAGGCCAGGAATGAAAAGAGGAAGAGGGAGAAACGCAGAGTGCTGAATAGCAAGAGGCGGTCACACAGCAGACACAAGGGCCTGGCGGGAAAACACGGACAGCGCTCCAGAAGCAACCTGTCAACTCAAGCCTTTCTCCGCTGGCCGGGGCTTCCTCTGACTGAGTCCCTGAGGCGGCCACACGGAGGCTCCGTCTCTGCACCGGCTGCCCCTTGATTCACCTGCGGCCTGTTACATGGCTGAAAGCCACCTGCCCCGAGTCTCAGCGATGCGAAAGAGTCCTTCACCTCCTCTCTCGTCACAGACACTCCGTCCAGGATCCCGAGGGCCTGGCCTTGGAGCAGACTGAGTCTTCACCCACATTCCTGAGAAGAACACGGGATTTTGTCCTGTTGTGGTGACTATTTTCCTGATACTTTTTTCCCCTAGCGTATACCTCCATCTTTAAATATTTTCCTCGAGGAGTGCACTCTATTAGTTATTCGTTTATATTCTGATTTGTCTGAGTCTTGAATAACCGAAGCAGGAGCTGTAGCCACTACCCTTAAACAGAGAATAACAGTCAACCAGCTCATTAATAATCCCTGCAGCAGCAAGTGGGCATCCCCGCCACCTCTCGGTCACAAACTGCTTACTACAGACTCTAGTTACCACCGACCACTTTGGAAACAGACCCAAGACACTGTGTGCCCAAGTAAGTCATTTACCTTCTCGGGGCTCGTCCTTCCTCGTCTCTAAGACAGGCACCGTAATAATCCTCCCTGCTAATGATGTTGGAAAGATTAAACGCAGAAATGGAAGCAAGGAGCGACATGTTGTATTTGACACATGGGTGAACGGGCAGTACTGGCTTTTACTTTTTTTTTTTTTTTTTTTTTTGGTTTTTGAGACAGGGTCTCGCCTTGTAGTTCAGGCTGGCCCTGAGCTCACTATGGTGCCCAGGCAAGCCGCCGCGAACTCAGCAATCCTCCTGTCTCTGCCTCCCGAGTGCTGGGATGACAGGCATGAGCCACCACGTCCGGCATTGAATACTGGCTTTTACTTTTACCATCACCCCTCACATTCATCTGGAAGTTCGTGCTACTCCCATCCCAGCGCTGGGGCGAGGCAGGGGAAGTCCTCAGCCTGCTGAACGTGGGCCTCAGGGCCATAGACGGGTCGCAGCTGGGTCCACACGACTTTTTATGGTTTATCAGCAACACAACGGTACCAGAAGACAAAAATTACACCACAGATCCTGCTACTTCCCAAAATGAATCCAATATCATTTTTATGCCACTATTTGATATTTTCCATATCAGACCATAATTTTGCAGTTGGACCTAGAGCAGTTTGGATCCATTTGAAAAGCAGATTGTCCCTGATGGTCCCTGAGTTTATACACGTTCATATTTTTTGAGTTTTTTAGCCGTGAGCACGATCTCCCATAATGTAAGTTAGTTTAAAACTAGAACACTGTTTAATAAAGATAATGGTAAGTAGTTAATGGCAAGTCAAAAATATCAGAGAAAGAAAAATGCAAAGTTGAATAAAAAACAGTATTTAGTCCAAAAAAGAGATAGTTTTCAATCAAAATTAATTGTCCCATGATCTAAAATAAAATAACCAGAAAATAAATGCGACATAGTACATTAAATACATTAGTTGGCATGTATTAACAGCATAAACTGCAGTGACCACTGACCAGGTACCAGGTGGTCATGTGAGAAGATGGGAACGCAGAGAACATGTCTTGAAAAATGGAATCAATCTCAACAAAATACTGGGTTTTGTTTTGATTTTTTCTATGTAATAAATATTTTTAAGTAACAGAATTGGAGGAATAGACAGAAAACAGGTATTTCAGAGATGTTAATAAAATACAGGAGTTGACTGAAGAATGCTTGTCCAATTCATATTTAGTAGCGGGGCCCATTCTAAGGATCCCACTGTAGTCCTAGCAATCACTGGCATCAGAGAGTAGGAACAGGCAAGAGTAATACTTAAGAGCATGAAGGTTTTCTGTGTAGTAAACCCAGATCCATGCCTGAGAGGTTGCTCGCAGTAGAGATGTCTTAGAAATAAATAGACACAGGAAGCAATAGAATCTGAAAAGAAGACTTTCTAATATTGACAAAATGAAAGATAGAATTTTAAAGTTTGTAAAATTAAGGATTAAAATAATTTGTATTCACTATTAGGACAATCTTCATAGTTCACAAATGGGAAGTACCCGTTAAAAAACTATTCATTGATAGAAAGTAGAAATACACTTATAATTTTTTAAGACAGCATTGCACATACAGCAATGAATTCTGTTAAAATAAATGAGCTAAGTGGGAGGCATTTTTGCACATTTGGTAGGAGAATTTTCGAGTCCTCTTTTTCACTTTTAATTATTGTGCTGCTATTGCTGCATTTCCTATGAGAATCACAGGAACAGTCAGGCACAGCACATAGAATAAGTTAAAAGTTTACTGATTCATGGTCTTTCTGATAAGAATTCACAGTCATCAAAATGAAATTGTTCAACTGATCATTAAAATGATCGATTTTCCTAAATCGTAGCAAAGTCCTACCCAGGAATGAGAGAGTGTGCGTAATTTACTTTGTAGTTAACTGGTTTCCAGAAGACTGCTAGAGAAGCAGAGAGTGAATCATTATTGAGACAGGAACCAGCATGAGTTGGATATTGATGAGTTTCAAATCTTTCTTCTGGCTAGTCAATGTCCATCATTTGATAATAAGGGGGACAATTTAATGGATATTCAACATTTTTATTAAAAATACTCTTGCAAAAGAACTCAAAGTGACTTAAATGTTCATAAATTGAATACTAAAAATTATAACTTCAATGCAACGGAATACAAATTAGCTGTTAAAATAACATACATGTCAACATTTGAATATGCAAATTACACAAATGATTGACATGTATGTGTGTATGTGTACATATATATATATTTGTGGAAAGATGCTTAAGATGTGTCCTAAGTGGAAAAAAAAATGTAGTTATGTAACAGCATCACATGCAGAGTTTGATGCCCTTTCTTAAAAGGAAAATATACATATAGTTATTTTTGGAAGAAACTGAACAGAAGCCACCTCTAGGAGACTATGGTGAGAGGTATGTTTATGCTACTCAGTTTATACACTTTCATATGTTTGAGTTTTTTAGCCATGGGCATGACCTACCATAGTATAAGCTAGTTTAAAACTAAAACATTGTTTAATAAAAGTAAGGGTAAGTAGTTAATGGCAAGTCAAACATATCAGAGAAAAAAATGCAAAGTTGAATAAAAAGAACAGTATTTATTCCAAAAAAGAGATAGTTTTCAATCAAAGTTAATTGTCTCATGACTCTAAAATAAAACAACCAGAAAATAAATGCTACATAATACATTAAACACATTAGTTCCCATGTGTTAACAGCATTAAACTACAAACAAAACTGTGAAGCTAATGGTTCCTTTTTCACTTGATTTGCTTTAATTATCAAGCACCGAATGTATAAATGTAACTTTTTTCCAAGAACTTTATGAGTGTTCCTATGAATATGCATCTAAAAGACAGAAGGCCTCTTTCCCTTTTTCCTAACCACACTCATGCACACAGCTCAGCCGTGCACTGCCAACATATGCTCTCTCCTGAGGAGAAATGTAATCTCATGACCTACCTAAAATATCAACATCTAAATGTAGGCTTTTTTCATTGGAATAGCTACTGCAACCATAGCTTCATGAGGTAAGGAAAAAAATCAAAGAAATATAGGCACTTTCGAGATCCATCGAAAGGTATTTAACATGTGACACACCTGATTTGGGGTCAAAGAAGCCCCTCGATCGCTGTATTCACGTGAGACCAACCTGCGCCACTGCATACACACTTGCCCACTGTTTTCCTCCTTTCAATATCATGCTGACATCACAGAGGATTCTTGCAACCGTAAACTTTAGAATGATAACAGAAATGGGAAAAATAGGAGTAGGGAATAAATATGCGGGATATAAATGGATTAGACAGAAATACTATGTGCCATGGTTCGTCCCATGGCCTCTAAACCTATGACAGGGACGGGTGAAGCCTTGGGCAGGTCCCGTGTGGATCCTCTTTCATGCCTTTTCGTATTTCATGTGCCACACTCGCATAGGAAAGGCCTCTTCTTTATAGGAACCGTTCTGTGTTTTTGTTGGCAGCTATCGCTGTCGTTATTATTATCATCACTGATATTTTATGTGGGACTGGAGACTGAACCCGAGACCCCACACATGCTAGGCAAGGGCCCAACCACTGAGCTACATTCCTGGCCCTTGTTATAATATTTTAGTTTGAAACAGGGGCTCACTGAGTTGCCCACACTGTCCTGGAACTTGTGATTCTCTCCCTCAGCCTCCTGAATAACTAGAAGTACAAGCTCATGCCACTAGGCCCAACCGGCAATGCTCTTGTTACCCGCTGTTGGCAAACTAAGACAAGGCAGGCACAATACCAGAGAACTGCACGTACTTTCCGATTGATCATAACTTCATAAGAAAATATGGGCTTCGATGACTCATATTGTTAATAACTATCAATGTTACATTGGGAACCCTGACACCAATTAGAGCTATAGGTTGCAACCAGTAGATTCTTATTCTAGTTACTACAAGCAGAATAGTTAATTTATTGAAGGGATATCAGTGCTATGTGGATTCTTCCAGAAATTATATGTAAAATACTACATATATATATGTATATTTACATATATGTATGTATGTATGAATGTATATGCACAGATGGGCATGTTTAAAGGTATCTATGTACACTGCAGAAGGGGTTTAGACTGAAGAGAAAGAGGCTAAGCAGTCAGAAATCTGCCCAAGTCACACTACTTGTTCAAGTAAAGCACAGAGATAGCGAATATTCACCAAGAAGAAAATCGAGCTGGGGGTTTTGGTGCACCCCTGAAATCCCAGCTCTCTGGGAAACTGAGGCAGGAGGGAGTTGCAGCTTAAAAGTCCAGGCAACTTACCGACTTAGCAAATCCTGTCTCAAAATTTAAAACAATTTAGAAATCTTTCTAGGGAGTAGCTCAGTTTGAAGGCCCACAGTCCAAGCTCTAGTGCTGAAGGAAAACAGAAAGATAAATAGAGGTCATCTTGTGCCTGGAGGACATTTGCAAGGAGGTGCTGAACATGAAAAACAAGATTCAAAAGAAAAAAATCTATACTATGATCCTATTCTTATACATCATGGCAATGCCTATATGTTAACATGTATGACTGATTATGTGTGTGTTTGCATGTCCTATGATACAGAGAAACATAGAAAAGTATCTATAGATTGTCGCTAGGGCAAAGCTGAGGGTGGGAGACAGGGTGAAGGCTAATGGAACCAGGCTAAAGAGGAAAAGAACAGAGAAAGGTTATGTACTGTGTCCGTGTATTTACAGTACTGTGTACTGTGTCCATAGTATTTACAGTAACTTCTGTATTTACTTGAAGTGCATAAAATAAACAAGGCTTTCAATGGTACAAGTCTTATGGAGATAAGGCTTTAGTTTTAGAAACTTGCTTAACTTCAATTACCTTGTAAAGACTCCAATTCCTAATACAGTTGCTTTGGGGTTAGAGCCTCAAGATACGAATTTTGAGGGAACACAGTTGAGATCACAGCACTAGACCAACCTTTTATTTTCTACTTCCCCCAGGAGAGTCTAAGTCTTTCCTTTTGTTCACACACACAAGGGTAGATTATTCAAACATCTCAAAGTGTCGCGGGGCTGGCCAAAGACTCCTAACAAATGTGCAGGTGACTGGTTCAAAAACCCATGTTCACTTCTCACTACTCCATTTTATTTTCCATCCAAAGATGACTCAGTTTCTGTTTCAATAATATACGTTCAGACCTTACACATAAGATACTTAGCAAGTATTAGCTGTCACTGTTTCTAGTTTGCTACTGTACAGATCCAAACCTAATCTGCAGAATAATTGCTTTTAGGTGGACTTTGGCAGGGTAGGGACTGAAGGATATCTCCCACATTTCTTATCTGTTCTCTCTGGTGTGCTATGATAGTGAGAGGGATTATATAAACCAGTCGAGCTTTTGGAGAGAAAATATTAATTTACAACTGAAAAAGATTCTTTTTCTGAAAAAGATTGACTATAATGCTAACCCCTTATGTCACTATCAAATATCCCTTGGCTACACTTACCTTCAGTTCTGCTATTTATTTATTTTATATCCATCTTAATGGGTTGTGCTACTATGTTTAGAAATCGCTGCTTTTCAGGGCTCTTGGCCAAAACTCCTAGAAGACTTTTCATTGTCTAGTCCAAATTAATGCAATCATGAAAAATGCATAAACATTCTTGAGTCATAGAAATCTCTAGTAAGATACACAACAAATATTATGTAATTATACTAAAATTTAAAACCACATCTAACAAAAATGCCTCTGGAACAAAAGCCAGAAAAATGCGAAGTATAAATGCCATGGTCTCATTTGTGAAAGCAATGAGGGGAGCAGACAGAAACGTGCAGGTGCACCCCACAGGAAGGTGTTAGAGATGAAGTGTATTCCCCGCAAGATTCATTATCGAAACTCTCCCTCCTAGTATCTCAGAACGTGATGATGTTTGGAGATAGGGACTTAAGAGACGTAGTTAAATTAGCGTGAGGCTTAGGGGTAGACCTAGCTCCGATCCGCCGGGACTAAAAGGGAGGCTGGGACACAAAGGAGGACCCTCGGAGGCGTGTGCACCGAGCATCGAGCACAAGAAGCGGCAGCACACGACTGACTGCACACCCAGAGACCTCGGAGCAAAACGGTGCTGCTACAGCCTGACTTTGAACTTGTAGCCTTCAGAACTATGAGAAAAGACTTTTCTCTCATTTCGATCCCTATAATCTGTGGTATTTTGTTACACCTTAACTAAAATAGAAGGATAACCTAGAAACGATGAAGGCAATCACTTGTATGGAGTCAGGAAATAGAACTGGAAGAATACCAGTGGGAGCTACACATCTCTTTTTTCTCATTTATATGATTTTGAGAAGCATGTTAATGTTCTGCGAGTGAACGAGTTAAATCAATCACAAGGGGGCAAAAAAGTAAAACAGAAAACAGACTGCAATGAAGCAACACAACTGTACTTCAAATGATGCTATAACTGTCCCGAACAAGGACTAATCCAAGGACTTTATAAACGTGCGTACCCACTGTGTCTGTTGTGTTTTAGTCTCAGTTCAGAGTTGAGTGTTGGAATGGGCTGAGTGCTAAGAACACATCCAAACAGCTTTCAGGGGGTTTCTTTACTTATATTCTGGTGAAATGAGCAAAGCAGTTGCAGATGCAGTATAGAGTGAAGCAGATGAATGGATATCCTGATGTTGAAAGCCAACTTTCTTGCTACAGAAGAATGGATATATAAATATAGAAATGGGAAAGGTAAGAAGAACTCCACAAGGATAACTCAGTGTGAGGCATCAGTTTGAGTTCATTTCTAGAATATGTATATGTATATGTGTGTACATGTATATATATATATGTGTGCGTGTGTGTTCATGCATATGCACACACATGCATACAGGTGTGCATAATTATGTATGCATATGTGCACATATTACTTAGCCCTGGCTACTGCGAGGACCTAAAATATATTGTAGTAGCAATGGACACATTTAGCTCACATATTTTGGTATCTAATATCTCTCATCATCAGGAACAAAAGCTTCTCAGAGAAATGGCTGATTACAAGACTGGAGCAGAGTCAGTACAAGATGAGCCTTCAATATTTTGATATGCCAGAAATAGGATGCTTTTTCAAAAGAAAAAAATGGAGATGAGTTTAAAGGAGCTGACACTGGCCAAATCTGGAACAATTTTAGTACCAAAATAACTGAGTACAGCCATGAATTTTGAAGCAAATTGAGATATATATGTCTATGTATTCACACTGAAATCAGCAGGGGCAAATGATGATCTCTCTTATAGTAGAGAGCTACGTCATTACAGAGGGAGAGCTGTTGTTGGATAGTTCCAAAGATTAGTTCAGATAGTGGATGCTAAGTATAGGTGAAATTTTGATGGGGAGCAGGATTGTCTTCAGAGAATCACCAGGTCGCTCACAGTTGTGAGGGGAAAAAAAAATAACAATGTGTCAAACATACTCTTACTGTATTGTCCAAATTAACATCACCAGTGATGGTCAAGTGCACATCATTCGCTCTCAAGTGTGATACATGGAAAAGAAGGCAAAACTCTGGCTGGTAGTATATAACTTTACCAACTCCAGATGAGGAATATTATAAATTTTTGAGGATTTCAAAAATATCACTATTGTGAAATACAAAAGAAACGTGGAAATATTCCAGTTAAAAGCGATAGACTGGACTCCATGCTGGGAAGAAATGCTGTAAAGATGTTACTGTATTGTTGGGTGATATTGATATAAGAATAATACATTTTATGGTTTGAATATGAAATATAAATGTGAAAAATCATGTGCTAAAGACTTGGTTGCCCAGCTGATGGGCTTCTGGGGAATCCTGAGGGCTCTAACTTTGAGGAGATAAAGCTGCTGATGAAATCATAACATGATGTCTTGTTGGGAAGTAATGGATACGGGAGAGGGCGCTTGGGGGCAGAGGGTGGGTCCCGGGGCTGTGACCTTGGAGACAGCATCTACTCCCAGTCTGTCTTCTCTGCCTCTTTCTCTCAGTTTCCTGGTGGTCATGAGGTAAATCGCTGTCCTCCACCACACCCTTGGGTGGTCATGTTTCTGCCTGGCTACAGGCTCACGGCAACAGAGCCCGCCACTCATAGACTAAAACCTCTGAAGTCATGAGCAAAAACAAACCACCCCTCCTCTAATATTTGTCTTTCCCAAGTATTTTGTCACAGAAACTAAGAACTGACTAATGCACAGACTTGGATAAATACTACATGGAAAGGTGACAACATAAAACACACTCGAGTATTTGGGAGTGAAGGACATGATATATATCGATCTTCAATTGCTCAGGGAATGATACTTATACACTGAATGAACTAGATGACAGATAATTAAAAAGTGGTCACAAATAATAGAATAAATGGAGTAAAATATGAACGACAGCGAATCTGGGTAAAGTGACTATTACTGTTCTCTAATATTTATACTTGCGTCTTTGTATAAGTTTGAAATTATTTACAAATAAAAAATTCTTGTAAGGGACTTCTGTATGTTTCCTGTATGTCTGGAAAGACACTGTACGGAAAGGATCTTCTGAAGAAGCGTCTCAGTGGCAGCTGGTTCTCTTCATAGGAACTTTGTTCTGATCTCTGGGAAGTTGGCGGCAATTAGGCAAACAACATCTGGCTGTGAGGACTCAATCAAGGTCAAAAAATTTTTTTTGTTATATTGTTAGTTCATATTTTAACAGGAACTACATCAGATTGGGAGTTATAACACATTTATATATAGCATTAGCATTTTACATTGGATAAGCAACGATACAGAAGTCAATAAGTGCCTTCACTTTCCAGAGAACAGATACAATATACTGAAGAGGAAAAAGCAAAAGTTACAATGTCTCTTTGGAAAGAATGGTTCTTTTGTGTTTTCTCCTGTGAGCTTTTATAGAATGTTCTCTGTTCTGGTTACTTTCTCGCGTGTCCTTGTCTCGGCGTGGGGGGAGGGGAGCAGCGAGGCGGTTCTCTGCAGCCCGAGGCCAGTAAACCTTCCCACTGGCTCATCCGGTTACATTTGCTTCATTTCCGGTCAGGACTGTTTGACTGCGATGCTTTCAAGCCAGTTATGTTCAGCTGAGCTAGTCCCGAGTAAAAGGCTAATCTCCAGGATACTTAATTTTCTCTAAACGTTTTACAAATAGTCCTATTCAGATACATTAAATGAATCGGCATGCTACACTCTATAGATTGTCCAAACAATTTTTTTAAATATGTATGCTTTTACTGTGTACTCTAGGATGTATTTTTAAGACATTTGATGATGGAAATGTTCAAATGCATACCAGAGGAGTGTCATATAATGAAATCTCACATGCCTGTCACACAGCTTTGACAGTACCAAGCAGTCTGGTTTCAGATATGAGCCCAAATTTTCAGTCATCATTCTCAATGCATTGGGGTGTTTTGTTTTGTTTTGTTTTGTTTTGTTTTGTTTTGTTTTGTTTTGTTTGAGACAGGGTCTCACTTTGTAGTTCAGGCTAACACTATGTAGCCCAGGCAAGCCTTGAACTCAGCAATCCTCCTGTCTCTGCCTCCCGAGTGCTGGGATGACAGGCGTGAGCCACCACGCCCGGCACTGTGGTATGTGGTATTGATGGCTGGTGGGCATGAGTCACCAGGCCCAGCATTGTACGTGGTTACCAGGGATCAAACTCAGGACCTTGCGCTGGTGAGGCAGGCACCAGAACCACTGAGCTAAATCTCCGGCCCTCAATGGATTATTTTTAAGAAAATCTTAGATATTGTATTATAGTATTTTAAAGTTGTGCCATATTTAATTTTAGAGAAAGTGCTGAGCTGTTATTGTGCAAGTAATAATAAGTTAAAGGCAGTGATCTTTCTTTCTTCCTTCCTTCCTTTCTCTCTCTCTCTCTCTCTCTTTGTCTCTCTCTCTCTCTCTTTGTCTCTCTCTCTCTCTCTCTCTCTCTCTCTCTCTCTCTCTCTCTCTCTCTCTCTCTCTTTCTTTCATGGTACCAGGGATCGAACTCATGACCTTGCATTTGCAAGGCAGGGGTGTCACCACTGAGCTAAATTCCCAGCCTTAAAGGCAATTTTAATGAAAGGCAATTAAAATTTTACCCTCAAATAATTGTGATTTTTTTAAACTCCTATTTATGACATTTCTTCTGACCTTCACTGATTTCTAACCCTCTCTCTAGTAGGGAGATATACAAAGGCAAACAAAAGCATAACTTGAGGTTCAATAAATAAATCCTCCCAGAATTATAAATAGCTTGCAGAATTAGGCTCATAATTTGAAGCTTAACATTTAAAAAGCCACTGCATTGTAAAATAAAAGGTGGGAAATAAAATGAATGTATACTTCAGTGAAATAGTATGAGCTGAGCACCTTTTAAGCACCAGCTGCCTGTCCGGCCTCTTCCGGTGTACTCAGCCAGAGCCACCCTCCTCCCTGCAAACCAGCCACATGCTGTAGAGCATTCTCACGCGAGAGTACACACCTGCACCCTACTGCATAGCACGGGGTCTCCTTCAAGGCAGACCCGCATTTATATCACTGAATTCTCATTATTTTCCCATCAATGAAAAGCGGTTCGATTTATTGCTTCAAATAGTCTTTCCTTCAATGTACTATTACTAAAAAGTAAAATTCATTCAACTGAACTCACACAAAGATTAAAAGCAAACACTGTTTTCCTGATGTAAGCAGATAAATGAGCCCAAAATACTTTGCTCTAGATTGAGGTGGGAGGCATAAAGCACACTTTTATCATCTTAGCCAACACCGGAAACCCCGTCAGTATTATATTATATCTTGCATAACTTCCGGTGGTAAAGTTTCCTTTTAGTTGTCCTAAAAATATTCGCATACTTTACAACATGCAAGCTATTAGTGCCTGGGGGTTAAAAGAGAAAAACAAAAACAAAAACAAAAACTTCCAGACAAAGGTGTTGATTTAGGATAATGAAGGTGAAACAAAAACTACTACATTTTGATTAGCTCTGGGTATAACATTGTTTGGAAAATCCTTCCAGCTACAGTTTTATGGGTTAGGGAAAGCATACAGCTCAAAATGATACTTGTGAGCTTGAAAAATATTAAAAGCCCATGCACTCAAATATGAATCCCCACATTGTATTCTCTGTCTTCTCACTACACCTCTTCAAGGCAAAGGTCCAGGAGCTCAGCTAATGCTACAAACGGTAACCGTTTCAGAAACGGAGTCAGCAAAAGCTTTCTCTCAGGAAGAGAGCAGAAGAACTGTATGATGTTCATCTTCATTTATACTTTATAGTTAGGCTTAGATTAGAAAGAAACCATAGCGTTAATATTCCTGTTTGATTATGAGAATAACAAGTAGTCTGTGTTTAGCACTTGATTGTTTTGAAATGTTTTGCGTATCCATGAGAGTGATGGGTCTGAGAGTTTCATTTCTTTCTCCTTCAGGTTTCCTTCTTGCTACAAATCGTATCTATTAGAAAATACCGTATAACGTTGAATTAGCCATTAGTTGTTATATAACATTAATTAGAACAGTGCTTTTCTTTCTTTGAAATAATTTTATGAGGCTTGAAAGAATGGCAGAGATTTTAAAAGTTCTAAAGGTGCTAATAAAATGCAACATTGTCTAACTTGGTTCAGCTTATTACCAAATTGTGCTAGGCAAGGAAACACTTGTGTTACTATGGTCATTCCCTGACATTAGTTAGTTTTATGTTAAAGCTATATTTTCCTATCAATATTATGTATAGCAACAAAAGTCCAGCTTAATAAACACATTTCCTGGGAAATTGTGACATATGTTAAATCATGCTCTAAATTTAATTATAAACTATATCACTACCTTCCTTAGAAAAATGATTATAAAGTATTAGAATCCAGCACGAAGAGTGTATGTAAAACTGTACTTTGATTTATTATAATTGTCATTCATATTTTATATGTTCTTGGACCTACTGGTCTGCCTTTTAAGCTGTGTATATGATAATAAATTTTAAGGTCTTGTAAATAAATGAATCTGATGTTGGAAAAATAATAAGACAGTGGAAGGGAGGGGGAAAGTGGAAAAAGGAAATTGAAATGTGCTATATATGGATGCCAATTCCCTACAGTGAATGTAATCATTATCTCTTGCAAACAAGTACTAATAGGGCTGGAGATTTAGCTCAGTGTTCTTGTGCCTGCCAGCAATCGCAAGGTCCCTAGTTTGATCCCCGGTAACCACATACAACAGTACTCGGCGTGGTGGCTCACACCTGTAATCCCAGCACTCAGAAGGCAGAGGCAGGAGGATTGCTGAGTTCAAGATTTGCCTGGGTTACATAGTGAGCTCAGGGCCAGCCTGAATTACAAAGCAAGTCCCTGTCTCAAAAAAACAAAAACCAAACCAAACCAAAACGAAACAAAAACAAGTACTAATAAAAATAAAACAGTGTGGGGCTGGAGGATTAGCTCAATGGTTCCAGCACCTGCCTCGCAAGCGCAAGGTCCTGAGTTCAATCCCCGGTAACCACATATAATGCTGGGCGTGGAGACTCACACCCACCAGCAATCAATACCACATACCACAGTGCCAGGCATGGTGGCTCACGCCTGTAACCCCAGCACTCAGGAGGCAGAGACAGGAGGATTGCTGAGTTCCAGGCTTGCCTAGACTACATAGTGAGCTCAGAGCCAGCCTGAACTACACAGCAAGACCCTGTCTCAAAACACACACACACACACACACACACACACACACACACAAACAGTGTGTAAATAAAAATTAAACTAATATTTCTACCACAGGGGAAAATAGTTAGAAGTTATTATTTACTAATCAAATCCCGGTCTTACTTGAAATTCTTGAAATGCCTAGCAAAGACATGACCTCTATACCAAGTTTCATACTCCAAATTCCTCTAAGAGGAAAAAAAAAATGGCTTCAAAATCTGGTCGCTATTTCTCAGCTGTCAAAATGCCTTTCCTTTCTGGAGGTAGAATATCATGTTGCACTGTTTTCTTTCAAGGTCACCTGTCAACAGTCTCAAATACCTTCAAGTCCTAGTAGATCTTAAATGTTGGTAAGTGGCTCAGTCCTACCTTCCCTCGTGAACTGGATCTGTTTTGTGTCATCTAATGAGGCTCTGCCGGCTTCTTTAGCAGCACTGACAGTAAACACTCCAAAGCATCACATCCAGTTCTTTTCCTCTTGAGAGAAGACACAGACGTCTCCTCCTAAGGAACAGATACTCTCTGTCTGCATCTCTTTGTCAAACAGTTCACCTCATCATGAAGGACTAACCTTTCTGTACGCAGAATCTTTTCTATAAATTTGTCTTTATTCTGAAAGAGGCACTATCTCTGCCGGGACTTCCCATCAAGCATTGCTTTTGTGTGCTTCCTTCCTATTTTCGTGGAATTTAAAGCATCCCTTTTACACCGATATACCAAACAGCCATCTGGACTACACAGCAGAGGGCATATTAAAAGGAAGTTTTAAAAAGGGAACCACAAGAGCCTATTGTATCCTTTACGTTGCAAGGGTAAAGACACCAAATGCCAGTAAATGAATTTTTGTATGATCCACAGCACCTCTTTGTTGGATGAAACGTAAGCTAAACAATTGTTTGTGAAGTCGAACTCCTCATGTCTATATCCAGGAGCCCTAGAGGAGGATATAACTGAATAACTTATTTAATACATTTTCCATAATTATTGAGAATAGTAACAGTTGTGACGTTTTGACTGGATATTCTACTGTAAGGAGAGTGGCTCTCTCCTTCATATTCCCCTTTATGCCATAATCTTCTGTGCAACAGTAGGATCAAAAAATTCTCTCATTTATTCTGCCATCAAAACAGGTATGGAAGACTTCCTATTTGCCTCCTTAACGTTAGAGAATATTCAAACACCTTTACAAAAAAGCCCTGGCTTTCAAGGACCCTGTGCTCTTTGCTGTAGAGACAGTAAGATGTAGTCTTAAAAAGTAAGGAAAAGGGGCTTTTGAATTTTATCCCTTAGATCAGTATGGCGTATCTTTTCTAGAATGGCTAATGGTTCAAAATGAAACCTGTCAAAGTGAATTCATTTATTGAACTTGTTACTTGCTTTGCTAGGAATGTTATGTAATAAATGTCAATGTAGGAGATTAAAAAATACACAATAGAGAGCTATGCTATTTGAGTAGTAAAGGAAAGGGAGGTTTATATTGATCATTTAAGTGCATTCACATATGATCTCATTCAATTCTTTGAGCAAATCTCCCCTGGGAATATTATTCTTATTCTTGTAGATTAAAAAAAAGAAGAAGAAGAAGTAAGTTGCTGAAGGTCATGGATTTTCAAGTGCACCCGACTGTGAAGGTCACTGTCTAATAGGAACATGGTTTAAACTTTCAGGAAAGGAAAAGGCCATGTCATGCTGGAATAATCAGAGAGGCCGAGGCTGAAAGGAAAAAGGAGGTTTGGAGAAAGTGCTCCGGCGGAAAGCGCGGGGGAAGGAGGAGACAGGCCGGCGCCCGGTGGGAGGCGAGGCCAGACCGGCGCGGTGGGCCCGGGGGCGGGACGATGTCCTGGGGCCCACAGGCTGCCGGTCTCCTCGGCAGGCCCGGGCCATCCACAGCATTCGCCAGCAGAGGATGAAACGTGTGCCGAGGGGAAATCTACGTTATTTCGTCATTCCGCGGAGCCCTGCTGCTCTGGTTCCTGCCTTGGCCTGCGAAGCTGCCGAGCATGTGGTTCCTGGGGCGGGCGTGTTCATTCCTTCCCGGGCGAGACTTCGCCTTCTTTCCCAAGCGTCCTGGAGAAGTGCTTCGGCCGCGGGCAAGAACAGGGACGCAGGGCCGAAAGCGGGGGTGGGGATTCCAACTCATCAGCTCTCTCAGCTCAGCCTTCTGTGTTTCCTGCTTTATCTACGAAAAAAACAAATGTCTGTTCTGAGACGGGGCGGGAGAGTGTGAGGAGAAGAGAATTTGGTGCCAATGGTATTTCAGAAATCTGCCTTACGATTTCATGTTTAGGAGGGGACGCAGCCAGCTTGGAAAAGAATGGCTTCAGTGGTTATGACTCAAGCACATCATCAGAGGTCGAGGTAGGAACTCAGCGTTAAAGACTTAGGTATGCCCGGAGAGTGCAGGAATTCCCAAGCTCACACTCTACTCCTGTTCCCTCTGCTGGATGTGCATTAGAATCGTCTGGAGAATTTTGAAAAAATGTAGCCATGTCTAGGCTCCATTCCCTTACTCAAAGAGAAGTGCAATTAACTGATATGGGGCATTTCCTCTTTTATTTTAAAAATGAGGTTGTGTTTACAGAGGATAACATATATGGAATTGGGTCTAAAACTGGAATGGATACAGTTTTGAGAGCTAGAATGCCATAAAATTAGAGATGTACATATTTTGACCTTCAAGCAATAAGTTGAGTATCTTCTGGATTGGAGGAAACTCAGAGGTTTAACAGAAATAGGACTGATTACTAAAATTATCTTTAGAATATAACTTAAGCTGTATTTGTGGAGGGCACAGTTCGATAGGATATTGAACCAGGATTTCTTTCTTTCTAGGCCACAGGACAAAGTGTTGAAACACTGAGCTGAAATTGCACTGCAGTGAACTCTGGAAATGCACCACGTGATTCCCCTTGGAGAATTATCACACAGATATAACCCGCAAGCCTGCTGTGGGGGAGCAGGATTTTATAAGACACGGCCCAGAGAGCTGCTTTTGGCCCTGGAGGAAGCGCACAGGGGATTCTGTCAGCACAGAACGTCTAGAGACAAAACCTGGTCTTGTGCTGTGTTTCCAGATGAGGAATCCTCTGCGTGGAAAAAATACCAGAAAATAGCAACGAGTCAAATCCAGAAGAAACTAAGGTAGATAAATAGAACCAGGGATCCAAGGCATTGCTTAATTTTCCTTCTCACCTTTAAACTGCTTCAGAAACACTGATACGAGAGAGGATCAGGAATTTTATTGATATGAAGAGAGTGATTTCAGTAAACATGTAAGCAATTAAACACGCAACATATAATTTTATTGTTGATATTCATTTCTGGCATTCTTTCTGGTAGACATGATGACTCATTAAAACTTAATTTCTGGAACCAGTTTTTGAAAGCTCAGATTTAAAATTCTTATTGGTTATTGACAAGAGGCGAACAAATTCTTAACACAGCAGTGAAAACTCACATGATTTCCACTTCAGCTAGCATTAGGCCTAAAATAATACTGTCATCATTTTAACATTCCAATTTCAGAAGTGCATCAAAAGGGAAGGCATAAGTTCTATTTAGCTACATTTAGTTTGCTAAAAAGATTTTAGTGTTTGGAAAAGTAGGTACACCAGTCCAGCCTCACAGAATCACTGTTGCCCGTGCTTACCCGTGGAATGTACTGAAATTTACACTGTGCTAGATTGGGCTGTATGAAAAATTTATTACATAGATGATCTCATTTAATGTAGAGCTTTCACAGCTTTGGTCCTGTTATCCCTATCTCACAGAGGAAGGACTTGGTGGGTCGTTTATCCCAGGTCACATTTACCCAGGGGTAGATGTAGTACTGGACCCTGAGAAGCGTGATTGTAAACCTAGAAAGAAGCACAGAATCAGTATGTGGACACTTCTCCAAGATATTCAATGTTCAACAACAAAACCCTTCTCCATGGTCCCCCTGGGGCCCGTCCGGAGGCCGGGGAGGTCAGGGTGTCAATGACCCGCCATGGCTCACCAGCCATCACCCCGGCGGCCTTGCGCGTTCCTCTCAAGACAGAGCAGACCTGGAGTTTGTTGTCCAACTCCTCTCCTCCCTTTAAAGAGCTTCAAAGCGACCCAAGGACGGTCATAGTCGCAGACAGTGGTGGGAATCGAAGTGGCTCCTCTCTCCCGGTAACTCTGTGAAGGCCCAGACATCCCGGAACAGGGTCAGCAGGAGGCTCTGGGTGGGTGGCTGGTCCACGTGGCTGGTGCCGAGGACGCCGCTGGGTTCCGGGAGCATCTCCCCAAGTTTTCCTCCGTGCTCTGAAATCTTGCTATCCAATCGTTGTGGTTTAGATGCATAATCTCCTCCAAAGTCTGATGTGTTCAGAGATGGCTCTTCTGGAAGGAATTTGTTTCATGGATTTATCCTTTGACGAGTCCGTGGCTAAATGTGCCATTAGGAGTCACGTGGGAAGAGTGGGTCCCTGGGCCTGTGTGACCTGGAAGGGCACATTCACATCCCTAGCTCCTTCTGTCTCTCTGGGTCCTCCTCCACCCTCTTTGGGTGCTCCCTGGCTGCCATAGGTTGGACGGCTTCCCCCGCCGGGCCCTTCCACCAGGGCGTTCCTGCTTTGGTTCCAGCTGACCATCGGCAGAAGCCTCAGAAATTGCGAGCCAAAGTGAATCCTTTTCTTGTTTAAACTATAGGTCAGATACTTTGTCCCAGCGGGAAAATGCTGATTAATGCGTCAGTATTCAGACTAAAAGAATGTTTGTGGAGAGATGACGAGGGTTACGACCTGCTTGGTGCCTGCTCAGGGTACGCGTCACCCCAGACACCCCATGCACAATACTCCTTTCACCCTTTGAGGCAGGGGTGGGTCACCAGCTCATTCCTCTTTGCACAGGTTTTTTTTTGGACCAAGCACTATCAGCCCTACGTCCTAACAAACTGGGATGATTGGTCACCTCGGAGAGATACAATTACAGAGGAAAGATAACAGAAGCCCAAGAAGGTAGGCGACTGGCTAAAGAACACAGAGTTAGAATGTACAGGGTCGGTCGTCGAAGCCAAGAGCGCTAACTCCAGAGCCTTCCTCTTCGCCGATTAGCTAGAGAGGGTTTCCTTCCTGAGAGCATGCAAACCTTGATGATGGACTGATAAAAATGATGATAATATCATCTTGGACCCTTCAACTGGGAAATTGGAGAAGGGAAAGTATTCCTGGAAACTGCCAGGAGGGCCCTTTGCTTACTTCATTTCACTGAACCTTCACAACAACTCTGCAATTAGGTGTTAGGATTTATTATTCCCATTCTGTGAAGGAACCAACAGAGGCTCAGCAACTTAGAAGTCTTGTTTAAGGCCTCGAGCTAGATTTAGAACCTAATACTTCCGGTGTCTGAGGTCCATGTTTACGTCAGTATATCCGGCCATCTCTTCGGAGAACTTGGTTGTAGTTTACAGAGCCTCTCACTCCTCCAGCCTCGTGAACCCGCTGGGGCTGGCATGTCAGTGACAATCTCAATTACGCAGGAAGACAGTGAAGACACGGCAGGTTGTGTGTCCTCTGAGGTCACACAGAACCCGTGGCTAAATCGGAAGCCAGTTTTCCTGACAGATTCACATTACTCTTTCTTCCTAACTGTAAAATGAGCTTCATAAGATGTCATGAACCTACATGAGAGAAGGAAAGAAGTAAAAGCAAAGGTAAACTCCACTCTGGTCAAGAAAGATGACGGAGCGAGGAGGCTGGGAGGCAGGGAAGCAAAGGAACTTCTCCACAGGCAAAGGGGGCCCCAAGGAGAGGGTTAGGCCTTCTGATGTTTCCGCAAACACCAGAACAAATATTACATAGTGTGTAAAGATCTCTTCTGTCTTCAACTCATCCATTCACTCAACAAATGCTTCCTAAATATTTAACATGTGCCCAGGAAGGGGAGGCTTGCAAGGGTGAGCAATCCAGATATAAAAAAGCTACAAATTCTGTACGAACTGCTACAAATTTATGGCAATTCTATGCTGGGTGAGGTGGGGGGAACAGTTCATCCAGGCTCTGTCAATTCGTGGTATAAACGCTTCATGATTGTACAAAGGTGGTGGCGATTAGCTAAAGATTGAACAATCAGCTCTCCGGGCTCATCCTGAAACTTCCTCCATGCAGAGTTCATGGAGGGAATATTTTCTTACAAATCATAAAGGGCTTCAGGGAACTGAGAACAATGTTAAAAAGGTAGTGTCAAAGTTGAGAAGCCAGAGAGTGGTTGGGTTTTAGCCCATGGGGACAGAAACAAGGACATGAGCATCCAAAGGCTATCTGTGGGATCCTATCAGGACCGCTGAAGGGAAAATTCTCTGGCTCCATTAAGTTTAATAGAGTTTATCTGAGCAAAGCAAAGCAAAATTGGTTTGCGAATCAGGCAGTTCTCAGAACCAGAGGCCATTGGAGAAGTTCCACCAACAACAAGATCAGACAGCCTTTATAGAAAAATGAAGGTGAGACAAAAAATAACTTTCTTGGCTCCAGGATAGTCTTACCCCCCATTCAGTCAGTTACAGCTTAATTAGCTTATGGTTTACAGTTTAGCTAAGGGTTACAGGGTCACTCGCAACCCAGGCAAGCTCAGTTACTGTGATTAAGCAACACGTTGGTTCGTTCTTTTGGACCCACAGGTGCCCAGTCCGAGTCCACGCCGCTGCACAGTTTTTGTTTAACAGAGGAAAGGCCGCAGCACAGTTCAGAGCCTGCTACAGACCTCGACTTGTAGCTCCCAGACCAGGAAACGGACAACCCCGGTAAGTCGGATCGCCCCCGAGCTTGGCCGTGTTCCTCCTGGCCCATTTCATCGTGTGAGAGTCTTAACCGAGCAATGAAGCACAGCGGCTTATGAGCTCAGGTTAATGCCCACAGTGGTCTGCATTTCTCTGAGAATAGATGCTTAAGATGGTTAATAATCTGTTTGGACACAGAGAAAGAGCTGGGTTCAGGAGGTGAGAAACTTGCTGGTGCAAACTTCTACCAGAGCCCAGCAAGCAGAGTGGGGAACCATTAGAGTCTCAGGAATCATCATCTTGCCTGGGGCTGGAGAAATATGAACACTTTGAACTATCAGCAGATATACAGTGGTGAAGATAATAAAAACAGGTTAAAAAGTAAAGCGAGGTAACTTGGAAGGATTTCTCGCCTCCTATCTAATAACCCTGCAAAAGACATTTGACAGCAAATAAGAGTTTACAGCTGTGTGGCTTCCTGTGGAGATTAAAGGCTAGTCTTGGCAGTATTCTGCAGTATTTAGCAGCATGTGTGAAATTACTCATGGAAATGCTTCTCATTTTGTGCATCGTATTTATTTTTTTTTAACCATGGCACGAGACTCAATTCTTTGTAGATGTAGTAAAGTGAACCGCCAGACTGCTTCAGTGATAGAACAAAAATTTCTGCCCACCTCAGGAAGAAAAATATTACAAGTGATATTCTGCACCACATAAAAGTTGCCCTACAAGAAGGGCAGTTCAACTGGAATTTGCTTATATGATGCTTGAAGGGATTGGATAATCAGAAAATGCTGTAAATTCATAATGAAAAATTGGTCAAATGAGTTGGTGGGGGACAATATAGTTAATCATTTTGTTAATATAGAAACTGTAAACAAGATTCAGTATTTTGAGTAAAAGCACCCAAGAAGCATATGAAGAAATGCTCAACATCACTGGTCATTCGAGAGATGCAGATGAAAACAACACTGAGATTTCATCTCACTCTACAAAGAATGACTGCTATTGTGAAATTAACCAGCAATAAGTGCTGGTGAGGCTGCGGGGAGAAAGGAACCCTTCTCCACTGTTGGTGGGATTCTAGACTTATGCAACCATTGTGGAGATCAGTGTGGAGATTCCTGAGAAAACTAGGATTAGAGGTCCCATTTTACCCTGCTATTCCCCTGCTAAGAATATACTTGAGAGAATTAAAAGAATTATTTCATAAAGTCATATGTTCACCCATGTTCATAGCAGCTCAGTTTGTGATAGCCCAATCTTGGAAACAACCCAGATGCCCATCAACTGGAGACTGGATAAAGAAGATGTGTGTGGTTTTTTTTTTTTTTAATAAAATGGAGTATAATTCTGCCATAAAGAATGACAAATTTCAGTCATTTATGTGCAAATGGACACTCCTTGAGGAAACACTATTAAGCGAAATAAATAGGTCACAGATATATAAATACTGTATCTTTTCTCTGATATGAGAACCTGTAGATGTAAATGAGTTCTAGAATGTATGATAGATTTTGTGAAATAGGAAATATTCACAGGGAATGTGGTAAGGGAAGATAATGAGGGGAAAGAATATGATTTGAAAAGAAAAAAAATTCAGTATTTTGAGACTTTTACTTGATAAAGAAATGACAAGCCAAACCCTGGAAGCAGCGGGACTTGGGCTGCTCAGCTCCAGGATGATTCAATGTCTGCAACACTTCGCCACTATCTATTTTGTACATAACATTCACACGCTTTAGTGGGTGAAATACAATGAACAATACACAAAGACTCTTCTGAAACAAACTGTAAGAAATGTGGTAATCTATGATGCCTTCTGAGACAAAGTCATTACTAATTTAAATCTGTTTATTTAAAATTGATTCTTTAAAAAGTAGTTTTATTATTAATAGATGAATTAATTTAAATGTTATTAGAAAAATTAATCAAATAATAAATTAATGGACAACAGTTTATGTGAAGCTATCTCACTGAGTAGCTCCATTTCATCATTCTGGGTGATAGAGTGCTCTTTGTTTCTTTTCCTTTCTCCCATCACTGGAATTACAGTTTGACAGTGTAAACCATGGTCATCAAGATTCACTAGGTGCTACTTCTAGAAGCCAAATGTTTTAAAGATTTATCAACATACCATTCCCAACTCTTATTTCAAATGACACTGTGTTTCGATACTCGAAATCCAAATCTCTAGTTAAAAGTGGAGGAAGCCAGGCACGGTACCACATCCTAACACTCTTCAAATGACACTGTGTTTCAATACTCGAAATCCAAATCTCTAGTTAAAAGCAGAGGAAGCCAGGCACGGTACCACATCCTAACACTGTGGGAAGCTGAGGTAGGAGAGAAGCCATGTGGGGGCCTAGCCTGGGCAACTCAGTGAGATCTCATCCCAAAATAAAAACCTAAAGGACTGAGACTGGCTCAGAGCGAAGATCCTGGGTCCCCTTAGGTTCCAGGTTGAACAGAACCACAGTCGTCACCGAGAGGCCAAGAGTGAGTTAATGGGTCACTTCATCTTTTCTCTTTATCCTGAGCTGTTTTGAGTCTCTCCCCTGACGGTGTGCAGTATCCTCAAGCCTGATCAGAGTTTCAGGTTCTGCAAGTACAGTCTTGGGTTTATTTTTGAAGGCTGTAGAGGGCAAGAAGGACTCGTTTTTCCTCTGCAACAAGTACCCACTTTCTTCTCATGGTGAGATCAGGCAGCCAGTCTGTTGCAGGGGGTAAGCAGGGGTCGCTGAAGCAAGCGACAGGCTATGGCAAAGTCCTGGAAGGCTGATCAGTCCATCCCTCTTCAGTGTGGTTTGTGTGGAAAGTGAAGCTGAGCTTCACCTTGGCCATGGTTTAGCTAAGCATCCCTCAGAGTGTCGGATGGGAAGCTGTGGTCTCAGCGGCGACAGTGTTGGGAGTGCTGCGGACCTTAAATGTGTTAGCATCGCTGAAGGTCCACGGGCGACGGGGGGCATGCTCTCACAAGGGGCTGCAAGACCCAAGTTCCTTTCCCTCCCTCTCTACTTCCCTCTCACTCTCTCCCTCCATCTTTCACCTTTTTCTCTCCCTCTCTGTCCTTGCCTTCTTTCTTCCCTCCTCTCCGTTCCTCCCTCCATCTGTCTTTTAATGTGAATACTCATTCTGACATGTGTTCCCACCACTGCTGTCCACCTTCAGTAGAGGCCAGACCCACAGATGCCAGGTCTTCGATGTGAACCCCTTGACTGTGAGCCAAATACATTCTCAGTCAGTTGCCTGTAGTATTTTGTTATAATAATGTGGAGCTGACTAGTACAATCTGAATGAGGCACATTTTCCCAGTGGCAACATAACTGTCTGCTTTAAAGTGATCTCCTAAAGAAGCTGCCTACATAGGAGATTACTGGGTTGTAAAATGTCTGAGTGTACTAGAATCGTGGACAAAGGACAGTCCTATGCACTCTTTCTCTTTGCCTGGTCCTCAATTAGAGTTGTGCCCAATAACTATTCTGATCAGTTTATATTAAACAGAGTACCTCAGTGGCACATTAAATATGACTTTAATTGAATTCTTTATTGGTACATTTTATACACAGTTCACAATCACACTCAGCATTGGGAAATTTGTACCAGTATATGACACGAGTTAATTCTCAGTTTTACCCATATCTCTACCCACCCCACATTCCCCCACCCCCTATATATATGTGCTTTCTTTTTCTTTTCAAATCGTATTTATTCCTTCCCCATATTACTTTCCCCTGACACATTCCCTTTGTAAATACCATTTCATTGGACTGATCAAATTACTGTAATCTTTCTTGGTTATTTAGTTGGAAAGAGTCTGGCCTTTGAGTTGAGGCAGATCTGGGTTTAAACTCCAGGCATGATGCATAATATTTATATAATTGAATTTATTGGTACCTCAGTGTTCTATCTTGGAAGAATGGGTTGAGGGATACTAGTATTTGTATGAGCAGTAAATAAAATGATAAACACAGTAATTTGAGGTTGTATTAATTGTACATAGTAGGCACCCATTCAACCTGTTTCCTTCTCCTTTGCAGAGGCCAGCTAAGGACCCAAGAAAAATATAATACCTTACTTAAAAATATAAAATATGGGCTGGAGATTTAGCTCAGTGGTTCCAACACCTGCCTCGCAAGCACAAGGTCCTGAGTTCAATCCCCGGTAACCACATACAATGCTGGGCGTGGAGACTCACGCCCACCAGCAATCAATACCACATACCACAGTGCCGGGCGTGGTGGCTCACGCCTGTAATCCTAGCACTCGGGAGGCAGAGACAGGAGGATTGCTGAGTTTGAGGCTTGCCTGGGCTACCTAGTGAGCTCAGGGCCAGCCTGAACTACAAAGCGAGACCCTGTATCAAAAAAAAAAGTATATATATACACATACACACACTCATATATATAAAAAATATTATAAATACATTAAATATGCCAATTAATTAACTATATTATTTAATTTAATTAATTATAATTAATATTTTAATATATTAAATATATTATGATCTATTAAAATATAATATCTAGTACTTCCTTCGCTGTGCTGAAGACAGTGGTCTAGTTTTAAAAATAGACAAGGAAGTAGAGCCCTGTGGCTGTTTCAGAGCATGGAGCGGCTTTCCAGAAAGCCTCCTGCCTACTGTCACTGTGCGGTTCTGTCCGATCACCAGAAGGCTTCTCACCCTTGCCTCTGTGTGTGCCGCTGATCGAAGGAAGCACTGGGTCCCACAGCAAGGCAGACCCCAGGCCTTCGTGGCCCCTGCCTGAGAGCAGCCTGACAGCTCATCCTGCAGAGCGCAGACTTCCAGTGACAGAATTCAACCCCAACACAAATCACACAGCGCTCACGCGGCAGATGAAACACAGTCTATCAAGATGGGATCACCAGGCTTGCGCCTCACAGCCACAATGGATGTGATGGAAACAAGTTCCCTTGCAGATTCTTATTTAGGATCATACCATTTTCTTGCAATTTGTTTAGAAGTTTTCTGAAGTAACCAGAATGTAATTGTATTTTTCGCAACACTGAATCCTTATGAAGGTACTTAGGGTGCAGCTGTTGATGGCAAAGGAAGAGGAGACTTTGTTCAGTTGTAAAGATTCTGCCAGAGATTTAAAAGTATTTTTGTGCACTGACAAATTGTAAATAAATTGCCTTATTTTACTCAAATAGCACTCCTCTTTGCCTTCAATACAACATGCAAATAATTTACCAGTCTTTCAAAAGTTCTTGACCAGCCTACTTTTCTTAGAATAAAGAATATAAACTTTTAAGATAATAAGTGATGAATAAAAATCAAGATATTAAGAAAATAGATTTTTTTTTCTGGAACCAAGAATTGAACTCAGGACATCGCACTTGCCACTGAAGTACTCCCCAGATGTTGTTAAGAAAATAAGAGAAAAGATGAAACTTGAAATACCTCACACTCAATATGGGGAATTTGTACCAGTATAAGATACAATTTAATTCTCATTTTTTCCCATTCCACTACCCACCCTACAACCCCCACCCCAGATGCATAAGCTTTGTTTCCCTTTTTTTACCTTCACATTTTTTCTTTCCCCTTGTTTCTTACCCCTATCCCCATTTCCCTTTAATATTTTCTATTTCTATTTCATCTATCCTGCACTCTAGAACTCATTTACATTTTCGATTTTTCATACCAGAGAAAGGATATGGTATTTACACATCTATGACCTATTTATTTCACTTATGAGTATATCCTCAAGATATGTCCATTTGAGTATGAACGACTCAAACTTGTCATTCTTTGTGGTAGAGGAATACTCCATTTTATTTTTTAAAACCCACATCTTCTTTATCTAGCCTCGAGTTGATGAGCATTTGGGTTGCTTCCAAGATTTGGCTATCACAAACTGACCTCTTATAAACATGGGTGCACATATGTCACTGTGATAGAAATCTTTTAATTATTTCATTCATATCCCTAGAAGGGGAATAGCAGGGTCAAATGGGACCTCTAATACTAGTGTTTTGAGGAATCTCCACAGTGATCTCCACAGTAGTTGTACCAGCCTACATTACCACCAACAGGGCAGAAGGGTTCCTTTCTCCCCACAGCATCGTCAGTATTAGTCGCTGGTTAATTTTGAGATAGCAGCCATTCTTTGTGGAATGAGATGAAATTTCAGTGTTGTTTTCATCTGCATCTCTTGAATGCCCAGTGATATGCTTCTTAGTTGCTTTTTCTTCTCCATCTGAAAAGTATCTGTTCATTTCAGATGCCCATTTTTGAATTGCATCTTTAAATTAGGGAGGTGCTGATTTTTTTAAAGCTCTTTATATATTCTAGACAGTAGCCCTTTGTCTGAGAAATAGCCGGTAAAAAATTTTTCCCATATTGTTGGTTGTCTTTTCACTCTGCCCGTGGTTTTATTTGCTGTGCAGAAACTTTTTAATGAGATGAGATACCATTTGTTGATTCCTTCTGCTAGTTCTCATGCTATAGAGGTTTTGTTCATAAAGTCTTTCCCTAAGCCAGTGTCTCCAAGAGTTCTATCTAATCTGTTTTCCAGCAGGTTTAGTGTTTCTGTTTTAATATTTAGCTCTTGGGCTGGATTTTTAGCTCAGTGGTTCCGGCACTTGCCCGGCAAGTGCAAGGTTGCCGGTTGATCCCTGGTAACCACATACAACAATACTCATGCCCACTGGCAATCAGCACCACAAACCACAGTGTTGGGTGTGGTGGTTCATGCCCGTAATCCTAGCACCTGGGAGGCAGAGGCAAGAGGATTGCTGAGTTTGAGGCTTGCCTGTGTTACATAGTTCAAGGCCAGCCTGAACAACAAAGCGAGACCCTGTTTCAAAAAAAGAAAAAAAAAAGTAGGTCTCTAACCACTTTGATCTTAAGTTTAGTACACACTGGAAGAGACAGATCTAGCATTAGTCTTTGGCAGGTTAAAGCCCAGATTTTTTTTTTTTTTTTTTTTGAGACAGGATCTCACTTTGTAGTTCAGGCTGGCCCTCAGCTCACTATGTAGACCAGGCAAGCCTCGAACTCAGCAATCCTCCTGTCTCTGACTCCAGAGTGCTGGGATTACAGGCATGAGCCACCGCACCCAGCTAAAGCCCAGTTTTTCCAGCACCATTTGTTAAAGAGGCTACCTTTTCCTATTTGAGGATGTTTGGCTTTTTTGTCAAAGATGAGGTGGCTTACTATATCTGGAGTTGTTTCTGGATCTTCTAATCTATTCCACTGATTGTTGGGTCTGTTACTTTGCCAATACCATACAGTTTTTTTTTAATCACAGTGGCTTTGTAATATAGTTTTAAGTTAGGGGTTCATGATACCCCCTGCCAACTCTTTGTTACCTAGAATTGCTTTTGCTATTCTAGGTTTCTTGTTGTTCCAGATTAATTTTTGGATTATTTTCCCTAGATCTGTGAAATATGCTGTTGGGATCTCAGTCAGGATTGTATTAAATCTATATAGTAGTTGTGGGAGTATAATCATTTTGACGATATTGGTTCTTCCTACCCAGGAACAAAGATACCTTCTTCTATCTCCTTTTTCAGAGTAGAGGTCTTTCACCTCATTTATTAGATTGATTCCTAGATATTTCATTTTTCTGAATGCTATTGTGAAAGGGATTGATTCCCCAAATTCTATTTCAATGAGTCTGTTGTTTGTGTAGAAAAGGCTGCTATTTTTGAGCATTGACCGTGTTTCCAGCTATACTACTAAATTTGGTGATTAAATCTAACAACCTTTTGTTGAGTTTTTAAGATCTTCTATATAGAGTGTTATGTCATTAGCAAATAATGACAATTTAACTTCTTTTCCTATCTTTATTCCTTTTATGTCTTTCTCTTGTCTAATTGCTGTGGCTAATGTTTCTAGCACTATATTGAATAGTAGTGGTGATAGTGAACATTTTTGTCTTGTTCCTGATGTTAGTGT
>PVIC010007507.1:33308-50887 GCA_004025085.1 Thryonomys swinderianus | reverse complement strand
TTTTTTGCTTTTTGAGACAGGTCTCGCGTTGTAGTTCAGGCTGGCCCTGAGCTCACTATGGTGCCCAGGCAAGCCGCCTCGAACTCAGCAATCCTCCAGTCTCCGCCTCCCGAGTGCTGGGATTACAGGCGTGAGCCACCACGTCTGGCATTGTGGTATGCGGTGTTGATTGTTGGTGGGCGTGTCTCCACGTCCAGCATTATATGTGGTTACCAGGGATCAAACTCAGGTCCTTGGCGCTTGCGAGGCAGGCGCCGGAACCACTGAGCTAACCCTCCGGCCCCTGTGGTGTACATTTTGATTCATAGGCATGTAAAAGGTAACCTTTACCTGCTCTTCCTCAGTGGACTGTGTCCCTAGGATTTAACCAGCTCTTCTTGGGCTGGTGGGCAGCTGTCTGATTAAGCCCAGAGAAGCCTGAAGAGAATTGTCCTGACTCTGAACTCATAAGTTATGGAGCAGATATTTTCTTTGATGTCAGCTTCACTTCCAAAGCCTGTTTCTTGATATTCTGCCCAAAGCTTCTGACTATACTCTGACCCTTTCGACAGTCTTCTCGCAACTCTGATGTTTCCATTTTACTTCAGTTTTACGACTCCTGAAGCCCATAAGCCACGTTCTAGATGCACAGATTGGGCAACTGCAGTTGAAGAAGATGAAATGAGGACCAGAGTTAACAAAGAGATTGCAAGGTACACATTTTAGACTACTGCTTTGGAGGTTTTTTTGTGTTTCTTTAGTTGATTTTATTGGTACATTTTATATGTACTTTTTTCTTTTTTTTTTTTTTGAGACAGGGTCTTGCTTTGTAGTTCAGGCTGGCCCCGAGCTCACTATGTAGCCCAGGCAAGCCTTGAAAACAGCACTCCTTCTGTCTCTGCCTCCTGAGTGCTGGGATTACAGGCATGAGCCACCACGCCTGGTTTATATGTACATTATGATCACAGTCAAGATTAAGAATTTGTTCCAGTACATGACACATCTTAATTCTCATTTTTTCCCCATGTGTAGTTTTTAAATTAAATACTTAATTCAAGGTTTGTCTTAGTGCAGTGGTTTTCAAATCTGATGTGTAGACCAGTGGCATCAGGCTCTCAGGTTGACTCGTTAGATTTGCACACTTTTTTTTTTTTTTTTTTTTGAGACAGGATCTTGCTTTGTAGTGCAGGCTGGCCCTGAGCTCACTATGTAGCCCAGGCAAACCTAGAACTCAGCAATCCTCCTGCCTCTGCCTCCTGAGTGCTGAGATTACAGGTGTGAGCCACCACACTCGGCACTGTGGTATGTGGTATTGATTGCTGGTGGGCGTGAGTCTCCACGCGCAGCATTGTATGTGGTTACTGGGGATTGAATTCAGGACCTTGTGCTTGGGAGGCAGGTGCTGGAACCACTGAGCCCAATTTGCACATTCTTAACCCCGCCCCCCACCTGGGCAGAATCAGTGCCAGCTATGCTATCTCTGTTCCTCAGTGTGAAGATACCTGGATTAGTAGTTATCCTTCCAAGATTGGGAGTAGGTGAAGTTGTGCTGGGGATCACCATTGTCTAGCAGGAAGCATTCTTTGCTTTGCTTTTGGGGGGCTTTGGGGATTAAACCCAATCCTTAATTGTAACCTCTAGTACTGTACTGAGCTGTGCCTCCCCTCCCCTTGGATGGGAACCGTTTCAAGCTTTCCCAACCTACACATGCACAAAATGTGCTTAGAGTGACATCTCTGGCCCAGTTGTTTACATTTCTAATCACAGCTGCTAACAAAGCTGAGGCCAACCCTGGACAACTTGGTGAGACTTTTTGTTGTAAAAAAAACAACTGGCCTGGGCCCCGGGATTTAGCTCAGTGGTTCCAGTGTCTGACTGGAAGTGCAGGGTCCCAAGTTCAGTCCCCAGTAACCTCATACCACAGTGCTGGGCATGATTGCTCACACATACAATTCCAGCATGGGGGAGGCAGAGGCAGGAGGATTGCTGAGTTTGAGGCTTGCCTGGGCTACATAGTGACCTCAGAGCCAGCCTGAACTACAAGATGAGACCCCTGTCTCAAAAAAAAAAAAGGGCTGGGGATTTAGCTCAAGTGGTTGTACCGTGCCTACCTTGGAAGCACAAGGACCCAAGTTCAATCGCTGGGTATCACGAAAAAAACAAGTGGCCTGGGGATGTAGCTCAGTGGTGCTGGGCCTGCCTGGCAAGTAAATGGTCCTGAGTTCGCTTCCTGGTGCCATGGGTGGGGAACTGGGAAATGTATCTCAGTGTTAAAATATCCAGGGTTCAATTTAAGTACTAAAAATGAGAATAGCATTCCTCCTGGACATCACTGCTTAAGGGGATTTCATTCCTGCTTGCTGCTAGCCCTAGATGCTCTAGTTATTTTCTCACACTTTTGTAAAGACAGCAATATTTTGTTCTCAGGTATAAAAGAAAACTCCTCATAAATGACTTTGGAAGAGAGAGGAAATCTTCATCAGGAAGGTAATGTGTCATAAGTTTTTTTTTTTTTTTTGCTTTTTGGAGACAGGGTCTCACTTTTGTAGTTCAGGCTGGCCCTGAGCTCACTATGGTTCCCAGGCAAGCCGCCGCGAACTCGGCAATCCTCCTGTCTCTGCCTCCCGAGTGCTGGGATTACAGGCGTGAGCCACCACGCCCAGCATTATATGTGGTAACCGGGGATCGAACTCAGGTCCTTGCGCTTGCAAGGCAGGTGCCGGAACCACTGAGCTAACCCTCCGGCCCATAAGTTTTTTTTTTTTTGAGAAAGGTTCTCACTTTGTAATTCAGGCTGACCTGAACTCACTATGTAACTCAGGCTGGCTTTGAACTTGTGACAATCCCCTTACCTCTGCTTCTTGAGAGCTGGGATTACAGGCATGAGTCTCCATGCCTAGTTTATATAAACTTTGCATTGTGGTATGTGATACTGATTGCTGGTGGGTATGAATCACCATGCCTGATATTGTATGTGGTTAGTGGGACTGAACCAGGGACCTTGCACTTGCTAGGCAAGCATCAGAACCACAGCTAAACCTCTGGCCCTAAACTTGTGTGTTTGTTTATTTGTTTGAGACAAGGTCTCATATACAGTTTAGGGTGACCTTAAACTCATTTTGAGCCTAGTTTGTCCTTAAGCTCATGGTGATCCTCCTGCATCAGCCTTCCTGCTGCTGGGGTTATGGGCATGTTGCACCATAACCAGTTAAACATTTCTTTATAATTTGTTAATGAAGGAAACTGATTGAGAAATGTTGATTATTCTAATAGCATTTACTGATTAATCTCTTTCACTGATTTGAAGTAATTGGTTTTGTTGTATACTAGAATCCCATATATACAAAGATCCTAGACTGTCCTGGGACTAATGCTTGGGCATCCAGAGCTTGAATGTTTGAGTGTTTTCTTGGCACAGATTACACAGTGATTGTAATTGTAAGGTTTGCCCTGTTAATTTTTTGTTTTTTTTTCAGTTCTGATTCAAAGGAGTCTACATATGCAGTGCCTTCTGATGTGGAGACAGATGAAAGTGTCCTTATGAGAAGACAGAAGCAGATCAACTATGGGAAGAATACCATTGCCTATGATCGCTATATAAAAGAAGTCCCCAGGTAGACCTATCTCATCTTTATGGTTTGAATTAGGATACTTAGGAGTTGTTAACACTAGGCCAGGGGTGGTGAGTTTTTAGAGCTTCCCTTTATACAAACAGCCTGTTGTGAAGTTGGGTGTGTTGGCCCATGCCTATAATCCCAGCACTCAGGAGGTTGAGGCAAGAGGATCTCCGCAAGAGGATCTCCATGAGTTGAAGGCTAACCTGAAATACATGGTGAGACCTTGGCTCAAAGGAAAAAAACCCAAAAAATGGCCTGCTGTGGTATATGTGCCATAGGTTCGCCACTTCTGAATTAAACTGATGTATTATGGGCCTGTTCTTGGCTTATGTGGAAATCAATAGATTGGTATTTAAAAACCCTGGGACATGAGGATTAAAAAGTAATATTTCAAGCCTGGAATGGTAGTACACAACTGTGATCCTAGGACTTGGAGGGGCTGAGTCAGGAGGACTGCCAAGAGTTGAAGACCAGTGTGAATTATATAGTGAGATGCTGTTTAAAAAACAACAGCATATTATTTTTAGTTTTTTTTTTTTTTTTTTTTTGTACCTGGGATGGAACCCAGGAATTCGTGCTTGTGATGCAAAACAAATTATTTTTGCAATTTGAAATGTTAGGTAATATTTCATCATCAGGACTCAAATCCTGATGGAAAAAATAAAATTTAAGTTGAAATTATAAAAATTTAGTAAGAGGGCCCGGAGATTTAGCTCCGTGGTTCCGCCGCCTGCCTAGCAAGTGCAAGGTCTCTGGTTCATCAGTTAACCACATACAATGATATGATATTGGGCGTGGTGACTCATGCCTTCCAGCAATCAGTACCACACCCCACAATGCTGGGCGTGGTGCTCATGCCTGTAATTCCAGCATTTGGGAGACAGAGGCAGGAGGGTTGCTGAGTTCAAGGCTTGCCTTGGCTACATAGTGAGCTCAGAGCCAGCCTGAACTACAAAGCGAGACCCTGTCTCAAAAAAAAAAAAATTTAATAAGACAAGAATTGGCATCTTATTTTCTCTGAGGAGCATGTTGCCTCTTTTCTTGAATACATAGAAAGATACAGAAAAAGTTTTGAGTTTTGCTGAACCTTATGGGACAACTGAGATTATAGTTCACTTTTCTAGCATATAATTGCAAGGAATAGTAACATTTAAAGAAATAGTGACCCCTGCAAAACAGTGCCCTCTTTTTTTTTTTTGAGACAAGGTCTTACTTTGTAGTTCAGGCTGGCCCTGAGCTCACTGTGTAGCCCAGGTAAGCCTGGAACTCAGCAATCCTCCTGCCTCTGCCTCCTGAGTGCTGTGATTACAAGCATGAGCCACCACGCCTGGCACTGTGGTATGTGGTATTGATGGCTGGTGGGCGTGAGTCACCACGCCCAACATTGTATGTGGTTACCGGGATCGAACTCAGGACCTTGCGCTTGCGAGGCAGGCGCCAGAACCACTGAGCTAAATCTCCGGCCTCGTCTTTTTTTTTTTTTTTGAGATGGGTTCTTGGTTTGTGGCTAGACTGGCCCTGAATTTGAAGCATTCTTCTTGCCTCAGCCTCCCTGGTGGTGGCTTTATAGGTATGTATCATCATCTGTGTTTTTGTTGTATGTTATTGTGCTTATTTTTAGAGTTTCAGTTGATCTCTAATTTGTTAAATGCCAAGCTTGAGGTTTGATTAATCTTTCAGCAGCTGCAGATGTGGGGGTTCTGTGCTAGGATAATCTTGCTTTCTTCCTACAGACACCTTCGACAACCTGGCATCCACCCCAAGACCCCCAACAAATTTAAGAAGTATAGTCGGCGGTCCTGGGACCAGCAAATCAAGCTTTGGAAAGTCGCACTGCACTTTTGGGATCCTCCAGCTGAAGAAGGATGTGATTTGCAAGAAATGTATGTCTCTCTTGCATTCTTGTTTCTCAGTTCCTCTGCTCTGCTGGCGGGCACAGTTGTGCATTGTGAAGTCTCAGCCTCACAGCGGGTTTGCTGTTTTATTTGTGAGTGTGTGGTACCAAGGACTGAACCTCATGATTCCTAGGCTAGTGCCCTACCTGCTGTGGATAGACCTGTGCCACTACTCTTTGGTTTTATTTCAAGACAAAATCTGATTGATTTGCCCAGGTTGGCCTTAAAACTCAGCCTGATCCTCTCCCCTCTGGTGTGCACCACTGTGGCGCATGTCCTGGCTTAACTGAGACTATCTTTTTCTTCTTGCTGTATAACTTGTGCTCAGTTGAAAATGTCCTAGACTTGAGCTTTTTGTTCATGTTTAGAATCTGCTGACCAAGAATATTTCAGATGGTCTTTGCATGCTCCCTTTGATATTCTGCCAGCTTTCCTTCTGTCCTGAGCCTCTGCCTCCTTAGAAACATGTTTATTTATCCAACAGATACTTGAGTCTTTTTATTTTTTTTCTTTTTGTTTTTGAGACAGTTCACTTTGTAGTTCAGGCTGGCCCTGAGCTCACTATGTAGCCCAGGCAAGCCTTGAACTCAGCAATCCTCCTGTCTCTGCTTCCTGAGTGCTGGGATTACAGGTGTGAGCCACCACGCCCGGCGATACTTGAGTCTTTTGAGTATATTGCTGAGAAATTTAGGAGAACTTGGTATGTTTGAAATGATTTTTTGTTGTTTTTTTGAGACAGGGTCTCTCTATATAGTTCAAGCTACCTTCGAACTCACTGTGTAGCACAGGCTGTCCTTGAATTCAGTTACCCTCCTGCCTCAGTATCTCAAGGGGTGTGATTACAAATGTGTGTCACCATACCTGGGTGGAAATGATTTGTAATAATGGCTCTGAAACCTGACCTCAGAGATGTCACAACTTCTCCCCTGTGTGATACCATTGTCCCATTTTAATGAGTTGGAAATTAATAAAGTTAACAATCATATAGGATGATTTCTTGCAGTGCTTTCCCTGTACAATTTGGACTTACTAGTGAGGTGTGCCAGTATATCTGCAATCCCTGGTATTGGGGAAGCTAAGACAGGAGGATCACTAGTTTAACGGACAGCTGGGGAGTGTAGGTGCTACCATAAAAGGGACAACACTGTAGTTGAGTGCTTGCCTAGCAGGTGAAAGGACCTTCTGATTCAGCCCCTGCCCCTCTTGCATGGCAAATCGTATTCCTCAGACAGGACTAATAGCTAGAATCTATGAAAAACTAAAAAAAATTAGATTCCTGAGAATACAGACCTAATCAAGAAATGGGCACATGAACTGAATAGACACTTAGCAGACAAATGGTGAAATATGGGCATGATATAATGTTTAGGTGTCTCTGGCCATTAGAGAAATGTTTCTTTGTTCTGCAAAACAACCGCTATTGAACTCTGGTATGTGCCTTCTAATCCCAGTACTAATGCTGATCTCGAGTCTGGTTCCATCTTGTAGCTACTTAGGCTATGTGGATGCCCTGTGCTAGGGTGATCATTGTGTTCTTTCTAGCAGACACCTGAAAACTTAACACTGAGATTCCATTTTACTTTAGAAAGAGTAGCTATCAAGAAATAACAAATGAGCTGGGTGTGGAGTGGCACATGCCTGGAATCCCAGCATGTGGGAGGCAGAGGAAGGAGGACTGCCATGAGGTCGAGGCTTGCCTGGGCTACATAGTGAGTTTAGGGTCAGCCTAAACTACAAAGTCAGACCCTGTCTCAAAAAAAGAAAAAAAAAGGTAATAACAAATGCCACCAAAGCCATGGAAGAAGAGGGAGGAAACCTTCCATATTGTTGGTGGGAATGTAAGCTAGTGCAGCTACTGTGCAAATCAGTAGTTTCCTTAAAAAGGATAATTAAAAATTGCATGTTTATAGCAGCACAATAAATCTTGAAGTAACCTTTATATCCAGCAGCATATGGATAAAGAAAATGGGCTATTTATGTATGGTGGAGAACTGTTCTGCAATAAAGGGTACATTGGAATCGTTTGTTGGAAAGTGGATATATCTAGACAATAATGCTAAGTGAAATAGACACACAAGTTTTAATATTGCGTGGTTTCTCTGATATGAGAAACTCAAATTATCAATAAAGAGCAAAATAAAAGATAATAGGAAATAGGAATCTTTTTTGTAAGTGGGAAGGAGACCAAGAAATGGTGGGGGAGAAGGAGTGCTGAAAGCGAAGCAGAAAGAAAGCAGCAGCTATCCCTGCCCCAGCTCTGAGGGAGGATTGCTGTCACTGCTCAGACGCGGAAGATGGAAAGGAGAGGCAGGTCTTTGGCAGTTGCTGTCTTTGTGCTAGATTAGTTGGGGAAAGGTTAAATCTGGAAAAATGGGGGACACTGGAAAAGGAGCCCTCTGGGAACCTGAGGAGCATGGTGAGTCCCTGCGCCGCCTGGCAGGACAAAGGTGGAGTTTGCTCTTAGCGGGCGGCGTTGGGAAACTGCCGTGGTCCAGTCCCATGGTGTGAGCCAGTGGCTGACCTGCCTGTTGGGTTTCCTTTGCAGACACCCTGTGGACCTGGGGGAAATGGAAACAGAATCCACTGAGAGCAGCTCCGAGTCCCAGGGGAGCTCACAGGATAACTCTGTAAGTGCATTGTTTGGTTACCTCTTTTAGCCTGATCATCAGAGGTGAATTGTCAGTTTGTACTAAAATGGAAGTTAAAGCTAAAATTCAATTTTGATACTATGGAAAAGGGGGAGTTTACTATATTTCCTGTCATTGGAATGGTAGGTTCATCATGAGGTTGAGTTTGGACCTTAATTTAGGCTTTTGATTCTGTTCATTTTCTTTGCTGGTAAAAGGCTATTTCCTTTGAGTCCAGCACCTGCTTGTGGTGCCACTGTGCTCCCTGGTGAGCTGTTTGGGTCAGTGACTTTAGCTTAGTCATCTGCTGAACATTACTAAAAGATCCTTTGAGCATAATTTCCCTGCATTTGCTGGTTTTTAAAGGTATGTGTTCCCCACCCCACTCAACATTTTAAGTGAAAAATGAAAAACCTAAACATTTATTGTAAGTTGCTGTTTGTCACATTGGAACATACAAAGGTACAGTTGGCCTTTCCCTCCCCTCCACCAATGTCCCCATGGGAGCCCAGTGCCTGTTCTGACTTGTGACTATTTGCACATCAGAGTCTGGCTGTTAAACTTTGAAATGAAATGTGCCTCTTAAGGACTGTACCACAGATATTTTTGAAGACTAATAATGGAGAAGTTGTCAAGATGAGTTTAAAGAGAATGTTTAACTGTAGGTGAATTTTTAAAGATTCTCAGCTGAGACCAGTTTTGTGGGTATTTACTACAAATAAAGGCTTTGATAATTTTTAAAAATGCAACCCCGGGGCATCTGAAATGAAGACACTTCTCAGAGGTAGAAGTCAAAGCAACCAAGAAGCATATGAAGAAACGTTCAACATCACTGGTCATTCGAGAGATACAAATGAAAACACTGAGTCTATCTCACTCCACAAAGAATGGCCACTATTACAAAATCAACCAACAATAAATGCTGGCGAGGCTGTGGGGAGAAAGGAACCCTTCTCCACTGCTGGTGGGATTGTAGACTTGTGCAACCATTATGGAGATCTGTGTGGAGATTCCTCAGAAAACTAGGACTAGAGGTCCCATTTGACCCTGCTATCCCCCTGCTAGGAATATACCCAAAGGAATTTAAAAAATCACATTGGAAAGACAGATGTACACCCTTGTTCATAGCAGCTCAATTCGCGATAGCCCAATCTTGGAAACAACCCAAATGCCCATCAGCTGGAGACTGGATAAAGGAGATAGGTTTTTAAAAAATGGAGCATTAGTGCCGGGGATGGTGGCTCATGCTTGTAATCCCAGCACTCGGGAGGCAGAGACAGGAGGATTGCTGAGTTTGCGGCAGCTTGCCTGGGCTACATAGTGAGCTCAGGGCCAGCCTGAACTACAAAGCGAGACCCTGTCTCAAAAAAAAAGTAGTATTACTCTGTCATAAAGAATGACAAGATTGATTCATTTATGTGAAAATGGAGACACCTGGAGGACACACTAATAAGTGAAATAAATAGAACACAGATATGAAAATACTGGATCTTTTCTTTGATATAAGTACCTGTAGAGGTAAAGGAGCTCTAGAATGTATGATAGTTTTTTTTTTGAGACAGGGTCTTGCTTTGTAGTTCAGGCTGGCTGTGAGCTCACTATGTAGCCCAGGCAAGCCTTGAACTCAGCAATCCTCCTGCCTCTGCCTCCCGAATGGTGGAATTACAGGCGTGAGCCACCACGCCCGGCACTGTGGTATGTGTTATTGATGCCTGGTGGGTGTGAGTCACCATCCCCAGCATTGTGTGTGGTTACCGGGATCGAACTCAGGGCCTTGTGCTTGCAAGGCAGGCACCGGAACCACTAAACTAAATCTCCGGCCCTGTATGATAGTTTTTGTAGAATGGGAAATATCCAAAAGGAATTTGGTGTGGAAACATAATGAGGGGAAGAGCAAATATGATTTGGAAAAAAATAAAAGAGTATGAATATAGGTGGTGGGGAGAGGGTGGGTGGGCAGGGATCTGGGTAAAAATGAGAATTGACCTGTGTTACATACTGGTACAAATTCCCCAATGTTTTGTGTGATTGTGAGCTGTATATAATGTACCAATAAAGTTTACTGAATAATGCAAAAAAAAAAAAAGCAACCCTGGGGCCAGTGGACGAAACACTGGGGCTAGGCATGTACAGTATTGGGTTGTGAAGGGCTGTGCAAGCTGGGGTCAGGGAGCCAACCACCCCAGTCTGAGCCCTAGCCTCTGTGGGGGTGGCGTAGGGTTTTGGACCTCAGGGCTGTGTGTGGGGAGGGGAAAGGAGAAGGCTGGGCTGAGGAGATGCCTTGAAAACCAGGGTCCATCTGTGTGTGCTCCCTGCGATGGAGCACAGCCACTGAATACTGTCCTTTTGTCTGCTAAGATTAAAGGGATTCTCTTGGGCTAATCACAATGTAATCAGACTCTGGAAATGGAACTTTAATGAAATACTACTGTTAGTATTAGCTGTCCACATGCAGGTTTTCCATTTCTTTTTTGTGGTGTATAAGACAGTCTGGAGACACCAGTTTAAATACTCATTTCCTACCCTTGAGTTCGGTCCAGCCCTTTAGCGTTGTTTTTTTTTTTCTTTTTTAGGCAGGCTCTCGCTTTGTAGTCCAGGCTGGCCCTGAGCTCACTATGTAGCCCAGGCAAGCCTTGAACTCAGCAATCCTCCTGTCTCTGCCTCCTGAGTGCTGGTATTATAGGCATGAGCCACCACGTCCGGCATTGTGTTATATGGTTACCAGGGATCAAACTTGGGACCTTGGACCTGTGCTTCCAAGACAGATGGTGGAACCACTGAGCTGAATCCCTGGCCCTTATTGTAACACTCTTGTGGTGATGGCGAGCAGTCTCATTTATGGTCTGTGTCACTGGTGTCATGTGACCTATGCTTCTGTTTTCTAGGATGTATATTCTGGCACACCCACAAAAATTAGACACATGGACTGCCAAGTAGAAGATGAATTTGATTTGGAAGCTTGTTTGACTGAACCCCTGAGAGACTTCTCAGCCATGAGCTAACTGGTGACTGCCAAGAGTTTCTTCTACTTGGTTCCAGGAATACCAGCTAGGCACCATGCATGCGGTATGCACTTCTCCCTGGATGGTGTCCCTGTTAATAATTCACTTATTTCATGATGAGTTGTTACTTTTGCCTTATTTGTACAGTGTGTGGTCTGCATGTTTTGAATTGTAAGTGTACCTTAACCTGAGGAAGATTGAATATGAAATAATCTTGAAATTTAGTTGGTTAATACCTGTGAGCTCTTGACTGCAAATCAGATTGACTAGTGTGCTTTAACTGTCAGTTACTAGTTTGTCAGGTGGGTTGTGATCTGACTGGATTCATGGGACCAATGTAGAGTGAGCTTTCTCTGCATGTATCTGACAGGAGGATCCTCAGAGGCAGGTGCCTTGGGTGACTTTTTGGAAATTTACTTTCTGGTCTTTTATCATTATGTCAAACCAAATTTTGTTTCTCATACGAACTATGAAAGTCAAAAATGTTAAACTGGACTGTTAACAGGTTTTATATTAAGTTATACAGTTTTAATTTGGTACTTATAAATATCCCTAGTTAGGATCTTATCCAATAGTACCTTGAGTATTAAGGGAATGTGGATTTAGTATATGTGCTGCCGAAGCGAGCACAGGGATTGTGGATTTAGAAAGAACATTTTTTTTACAGTCATTTAATTTACCATGTAAAATTGGTGTAAATGATAACATGTACAGAATCTTTGTTCAGATATTCAATTGTAAACTTAGAACTCTTGTGTTTCTATTGCTTTTGTATGGAATGATACTACAAAAATAAAGAGGAACCTTCTTTAACCGGTTTATAGCCATGCAGCTTGGCTTACTGCCCTGATATGGTGCTGTCTCCTTGGCCTGCAATGCTTACCTGGTGAGTGTGGCAACACAGCCCCCACTGCTGTGCCCTTAAGTCCCTACCTGTCCACCTCGTGACAGGTGTGGCTTTCTGGTGGAAATCTTGGCTGTGTGTCAGTGCAAAGCCTGCCATGTCAGCAGGGTCGGGCAGCCTGGGTCCTGAATGCATCCGGCTCCTGCTTGGGTTTTGGGAGCCCTGAGCATGAGCCCAAACTCATGGTCACATGGTCTGGATGCTCCTTTGGAAGTGAGGCCCTGGCAGCTTGGCTCAAGCCAGTTGGAAGAACAGAGTGCCTTCTTGTGCACTTTTTAAAAACCCACTTGCAGGTGTTTTGGCACCTTATTGATTTTGTACAGACTACATTGTGCCCTGGTGGGGTGGTACCTTCGGGGTTGGATTAAAGGATGAAAGAGGAAAGCAGAGTAGGGCATGTGAGGAGTTGCCACTCTGTTGTTGACAGTGGATGCTAACTAAGGTGGCATTTGAGCCAGGCTCCTTGTAACTCTCGGGAGGGAAATGCCAACAGACTCTGGGCAATGTATGAAATCCTGAAGGTATAGAGGAAAGCTGGAAGGGCTTTGGTCACACTTACCAAAAGCCTGGGCTGTGAGGAATTTGGTGGAGGAGCCTCAGCCTGGGGAGATAATCAAGCTGCCACTGTGGTGAGGGTGGGCATTTGGCTCCAGCATGTGTCTGATGCTGGTAGATGAGTTAGAGTACACTTAGCTGGGCACAGGCAGGCTTCTGGCTCTGCTGCTTGTGTTGGATCATGGACACTGGTTAGCTAAGGGAAGGAACATCAGACACAGTGCAGAGTGTCAAATCTCAGTCTCCCCTGATGGCAACAGTCCCCAAATTCTGCAGATGACTTGCGAGCAAAGCTCTAAACCAGAAAAACCCACACTGAAGCTGAGGGCAGGAGTGCTGAGTCCCTTTTAAGACTCAAATTTGAGGGCCAGAGGGTTAGCTCAGTGGTTCCGGCACCTGCCTCGCAAGCGTGAGGTCCTGAGTTCAATCCCTGGTAACCACATATAATGCTGGGCGTGGAGACACACCCACCAACAATCAACACCGCATATCACAATTCCAGACGTGGTGGCTCATGCCTGTAATCCCAGCACTCGGGAGGCAGAGACAGGAGGATTGCTGAGTTCGCGGCGGCTTGCCTGGGCACCATAGTGAGCTCAGGGCCAGCCTGAACTACAAAGCGAGACCCTGTCTCAAAAGCAAAAAAAAAAAAAAAAAAAAAAAAGACTCAAATTTGAAGACCCTATAAACAGGGCTGCCTCAATGTTTACGAGCCTATGACAGGGACTTGTTTTGAAGCTTCACTGTAAAGAATTGAACCGTCCTTGGGCTGGAGGGTTAGCTCAGTGGTTCTGGCGCCTGCCTCGCGAGTGCAAGGTCCTGAGTTTGATCCCGGTAGCCACATACAATGCTGGGCTTGGAGACTCACGCCATCCAGCAATCAATACCACATACCACAATGCCGGGCGTGGTGGCTCATGTCTGTCATCCCAGCGCTGGGAAGGAAGAGGCAGGAGGATTGCAGAGTTCCAGGCTTGCCTGGGCTACGTAGTGAGCTCAGAGCCAGCCTGAACTACAAAGTGAGACCCTGTCTCAAAAAAAATATAGAATTGAACCATCCTTAAGATTCGTAGGAGTCTGGCAGAGCTTTAGGGAAAGTGACCCTGGCAGACACACTGCGGGTAGGACGAACAGGGGCAGGCAGTTGGGGTGGACAGAAGCCTCAGGACCCTGACGGTACCTGCAGGAGGCAACTTGGAAAAACTGTGTCTGCACGAGGGGTGGCCAGTCAGAGGGCTGGAGACTGACCCCGTGATGTGTCCCAGCTCCACTGCAGGCTTGCAGGGGAAGGAGCCCTCTGGAGGCACATGTCCTCTGTTGGGTGAAACAGGTCAGATTATGGTTGTTCACAGAGAGGCACTTCCCTCAGGTGTGTCCCCAGACACAGCTTAGGAGCCTGGGGCATGAGCTGGTTCCTAGGGCACCTGGACTCAGGCTGGTACTGTACTCGGATGCCACCAGTAGCCTCAGCAAGGCTTGAGTGTGTAGCTTACATTTTGGAGGACAGAAATGTGTCTAGGGTGTGGACTTTCACAGTTGTGTTTTGTTTTGTTTAGAAGATTTGCCATGTAGTTCATGCTGGCTTTGAAGTCACTCCCTGTGTAGACCACTACGGCCTCAAGCTCAAGGTGATCCTCCTGCCTCAGCCTCCTGAGTGCTGGGATTACAGGCATGTGCCATCATGCTTTAAAGGAGGGTAGGGGAGTTAGGGTTATGGATGACATCAGGTTGGGGGATATTGGAGAGACTTCAGCTTAACTCTCAGTGGAGTGAGCAGCCAGAGGGTCCTCAAGGGGTGTGACCTGGTGCCTAGCTTTTGCTTCACGTTTATATTCCTACAGTGCTCTTAAGCACTAAAGAAGTCAATCCGTTCTTGCCTCTTGGTGCCAAGTAATGTGGTATTTTCTCTTGGATTGTTACAAATAACCGATAGGCTGGATCCAGTGCCATTATTCCGGACTCTTGTACATTGAACCAAGAGGTGTCAGAACTAAATGAAGGTGATTCAGCATGATTAATTTTTCACCATCCCAGGCTGATGTCTATCTTGTCCACATCTCGGGTGCTTCCTGATGCACCACATGTAGACCGGTCAGCTTACCACGGTTGTCATCCTGTGTCCACGTCCCCAACGTACTATTCTCAATGTGTTGTGACACTGTTCTTGTCTCTGACTCCTGTCGTGAAGTGTTACCTTTTCAGCAGTTCTGCCAAGTTGCTGACTCCTCTATCCCTCGGTGGGAAACGTCATTGGAGTCTCCTGGGTGAGCCAGCCTCCTCTGCCTGCTTGGGAGTCCAGCGGCCGTGAGTACCCTGTACCCTGCAGCGTTTCTTTATTTTTTCTTTCTTTTTGAGACAGGGTCTCGCTTTGTAGTTCAGGCTGGCTCTGAGCTCACTATGTAGCCCAGGCAAGCCTGGAACTCAGCAGTCCTCCTGTCTCTGCCTCCCGAGTGCTGGGATTATAGGCGTGAGCCACCACGCCTGGCACTGTGGTATGCAGTATTGATTGCTGGTGGGCGTGAGTCTCCACACCCAGCATTGTATGTAGTTACCGGGGATCGAACTCAGGACTTTGAACTCAGGACTTTGCGCTTGCGAGGCAGGCGCCGGAACCACTGAGCTAACCCTCTGGCCCCTGCAGCGTTTCTTTTATGTAAGTGGATGAGCTTCAAGATTTTTTAAATACTCTGTTTAAGAAGTCTAGGCAGAGTCATGATGGAGCACTCAGCAGATGCTGGTGCCTTATGGCATGGCCTGTTAATTGGTTCTCTAAACTGGCTTGGCACGGTGCATGTAATTTTATGTTAAAAGATCTCAAGAGTTTTGTTTGCTTCTGCATTGTTCTTTGTTTGCATTTCAATGTGCAGACTTCAGTGAGACCTAAGCCTATAGTACTGAGCATAGGAATGCTCCCTTGAAGCCATGCCTGCGGGCCCAGTGCACACTGACTCTGGTATTAGAGTACCCATTGCCTGGCCCAGCCCACAGAAGCACCTTGCAGTGTGATGGCACCTGCCAACCTGTCCTACTTTTGTTTCTTCTTGCCTGCATCTGTGAAAGGGCAGAGTGGTGTTTGCTTCCCAGGGTAGGCTGTGGGGGTTGGATAGCAGAATGAATGAATGCTTTCATCCCTGAAGTTGCCTATGGTGGGTCTTCACCCTGCTCATCACCACTGGTCCTACCACTAGCTGAGGCGGGGTGGCCTCCAGGCAGGAATACAGCACAGTCAGAGACTGCTGTGGTGTCCCAGTTGCTTCATGGAGGCTGAGGGTGGCCAGGTCTGCACAGGGAGAGGCCTGGTCACCCAGGCTCATGGGATGACTCCTTATCCCCAGTGGTGTGGATGTGATGTGGACGGAACTTTCTGGGGGGAGAAGGCAGAGCTTGAGTTTCTAAGGCCTGGCTTTGAAGTGGAGAAGTGGCATGAGGCTGTGCTAGCTGTCTGCTGCTGTGTAGCTAGTGACTCAAAGCAGAGCGGCCTGCCCGCAAGAATATTTCTCATCTCAGCTTCTGTGAGTCAGGAGTCTGGTGCGGCTCACGGGTCCTCTGGCTTTAGCTCTTAGAGTTGCGCACAGGTTTTATAAAGGATCCGCTTTTTTTTTTTTTTGCTTTTTGAGACAGGGTCTCCCTTTGTAGTTCAGGCTGGCCCTGAGTTCACTATGGTGCCCAGGCAAGCCGCCACGAACTCAGCAATCCTCCTGTCTCTGCCTCCCGAGTGCTGGGATGACAGGCGTGAGCCACCACGTCCAGCATTGTAGGATCCGCTTTTTTTTGAGACAGGGTCTCACTTTGTAGTTCAGGCTGGCTCTGAGCTATGTAGCCCAGGCAAACCTTGAACTCACAGCAATCCTCCTGCCTCTGCCTCCCAAGTGCTGGGATTATAGGCTTGAGCCACCAAGCCCGGCATTTGTGTTATGTGGTACTGATTGCCGATGGGCATGAGCCACCATGCCTGATAGTGTTGTATGTGGTTACCAGGGATTGGACCAGAGACCTTGTGCTTGCTAGGCAGGTGCTGAAACCACTGAGCTAAATCTCCAGCCCTTGGAGGATCCACTTTGAAGCACGGTCTCGTGGGTGTGGGCCTTCTGTCTTGCCAGGTGGGCCTGCATGTGGTGGCCTCATCAGACTGGGCAAAATGTGTGCTGGCAAGATGGAGTTGTGGCCCTGGGTAGCCTAGTGTTGACAGGAGAACTGGCCAGCCCCCTCAAGCAGAGGGAGCTACGCATGGGTGCGTGTCGTTGGGCCTGTGGGCTGCTGCCGCGGTTGGCCTCCCTGAGGTTTGCATTCCTGACCACAGCCTTTGGAGGACTTCGAGGGAAGGGGACAGTGCTCTGGACTCACTGGCTTGGTTGCTCAGGTGGCCCACCCCTCCTGCCAAGGCCTTATCCCATGAATCCATTATACCTATGTGCCCATTTGGCTTCAGGAACATAAGCAAGAGGAGGAGTAGGAAGTGCAGAAGTCATGAGACCTGCATTATTCATAAGCATAGGCAAAAATGCCAGTTCGGATCTCAGCCAGGAATGCAGGAGGGGCCCCTGTATCTAGAAACCGTCCACTTGCCCAACCAGGACAGAGGTCCTGCTGCTGGACAAGCTGAGCAACATCAGGAAGGGTACAGCGCCTAGCATGGAGCAGTAGGCAGCAGGAGAGAAGTCCAGACGGTGACAGAATGCAGGAAAAGGAAAAGTAAAAAGTCATTAGGCTGGAGATTTGGCTCAGTGGTTCCGGGGCCTGCCTAGCAAGTGCAGGGTCCTGAGTTTGATCCCGCTAACCACACCATATACCAGGTGTGGTGACTTGCCTGTCAGCAATCAGTACCACAGACCACAGTGCCGGGTTCTCACGCCTGTCATCACAGTACTCGGGAGGCAGAGGCAGGAGGATTGCTGAGTTCGAGGCTTGCCTGGGCTAGTTAGTGAGCTCAGGGCCAGCCTGAATTACAAAGTGAGATCCTGTCTCAAAAAAAAAAAAAAAGGGCAAAGGAATAATAATAG